>SNQJ01S0138050.1:31837-48099 GCA_010110895.2 Picea sitchensis | reverse complement strand
GAAAGGAAAAGGCAAATTACTCTATCTATGGAAAGAAACAACGACTGTAATCTAATCGAAAGAGACAACAATTGTACTTCTATTGAAAGGAACAACAACTATATCTTAACGGAAAGGAACAACAAATGTAAACTAATTGAAAGGAACAATAATTGTGAATCTAAGTAAAAGGAACAACACATATGAAATCATGAGGAACTGTCATGCATCAAATCTCAGTAATAGAAACTGGAACATAAATCATCTAATGCTTAAGGAAATATCTATCTCTTGCAAATGATATAAAATCATCAACACACTTATGCATTCATTTAACTATTGTAAAAGAGAATCGAATCATAAAATAGAAATTGAACTGATACAATTACAGGTGGAACAGTAGCTCCTTTAGATTGGGCCCTTGGTCCTTAGAAGCACTGGTATTCGAAACTCAGTATGTAAAAATGGTAAAACCATTCAAAGCTTTTAATGATTTCATAGCTGGTACAACATTTACAAAAACTGCTAACGTAGAGCAATTCTAAGTTCTGAGTTCTTGGGTGCAATTCTTCTATATCCCTTCTAGGATCTATTACCCCTTATATATTACAATAATCTGGGTAAATTAAGCTATCCTAAGGATCGAGAGATCCTCCAAATTTCTTTACTATTATAAAGTTACAATATAAGAAACTCAATCATCTTCAAAACTGCCTTGCACCATAAAATCCTCAACCTCCAATAGCTTGCGCATCTTCAAGATTTCCTTTGCTATCTTGGGTTTGACAATATTTAACCAATCCTATAACAAAATCACACAATTCCAATTGTATTTTAGGATCTATGTAATCTAATTTCAACAATAATGCTAAAGGGTATATTATTCATTTTCTATCCTATTTGCTCCTAATTAACCGAAAAGTCAATCAAGATGATATCATGAAATGTGGGAAAAAGGAAGATATTCTATCCTATTTGCTCCTAATTAACCGAAAAATCAATCAAGATGATATCATGAAATGTGGGAAAAGTGAAGATATTTATACCTTTTTCAAAACCCAACATAGTATCTAAGGCTACTTCTAATCAACAAATACTTGATCATGTATGTTCTTAGCTCAACTTCCTTCAAGAGATGAGGTAATTCCTCCTAATTTCTTTAGAGCGTAGTACTATGGTCAGCTTAACCCAAACTTCATGAGTGGTATAGTTCCTTTCATGCTCTTTTCACTTTCTTGATTCATAACAAATTACTTAATCCATTCCACTGAGACTCTCCAGCTTCTTCCTTTGTATGCACTGAAGTGGCATACCTAAATTATTTGTTTGATATGCAATCCTCAAGATTGATTAGTGGTTATTAGTTGCTTCATTGTTGTTTTCTTCTCTCACTTTCTTCTATCCATTGAAACTTCTTTCTCCTTCCCTTTTAAAAGAAGAAAGTGATAAAGGGATATCCTTACAGAACCCTAATAAACCTCTCTTCTCTCAGACAACCAAAATTTTAAACCCATGAAGGTGATATAATCTATGTACGCTATTTGGTGATGACCGTAACCTCTAATTGTTTCAATCTTCTCTCGTGGATCTAGATCTATATCCCATCCCTCAAAATAATATGCCCCAAGTAATGGATATGTTCTTAATAAACTTAGCACTTGCCTCAACTTCTTAATACAATTGGTGCTCTCTGAATCCTACAACACCATCCCTGCTGTTCATGCTCTCTCTTAACTAACTTGAATACACTTGTGGATGTTGGTCTGTGAATACTGCCAGGACAAACTTGTCCAGTTATTTCCTGAATACACCATTCATTAAAGACATAAAATAAAGTGTGTCCTGGGTTTCATACAACCAAAATGGCACCACTTTGAATCTTATAGTAATTCATAATCCTTGTTCTAAAGGTGGTCTTGCTGGTGTCTTCATCCTTTATCCTTACCTGTGATATCCCTAATCTTGGTATGAGATCTATCTTAAAAAATATATTTGCATCCTTCAACCGATTGAAGAGGTCAACTGCATAGGATATTTGTTCTTTTTACAGCTTACTTTGCTTGTTCAATTGTCCGAATCGATCTTTAGCATACTCATCCTTCTTCTTCACGAATAGGACTGGCACCCTGGCAGGACACACTTTGGCGATATACCTCTTATTCATAATCTCTGTGTCAGAATTGTACTTCTCTTTTCATCTCCTGCATACTATTCTCGAAGTGAGCGTCACATCGAGCTCCATGCATCAAGTTTATAAAGAAATCAATATCTCTCTTCGGGGTAATCCTAGTACCTCCTAGAATACATCTTCAAACTCCTTTTAGTACCACATGATCTCCAAAACTTGACACCTTATCCTTAGATGCTTCTTCCACATGGGCTAGAAATAATTGACATCCTTTTCTCTCATGGCTACTTCTTCTTAACTGCATTTTTGATATTTCTCTAATAGCAATAGCTCTAGGAATTCCTTGAACTGCTCTCCTCCACTCTTCCTCATCCAGAAAGTGAATGTATTATGGACAAAATTCAAGATGGCATGTGGTGTTGGTCCAACTAGTCCATCCCACTAGACAGCCATAAGAACCTAAAGGAAGAACAATCAATTCATCCTTTGTGCTCAACCCATTCATTCCCAATGGACATAACTTAACCAACCGAGCATTTTTCTTTAATTCTTGTAGCCAAGTGCACTAACCAAGACTTTTCATGTTTGTTTTTTGACAAATGCAAACTTTCCACCTCACTCTAGGATCTATATAACTATGGCTAGCCTCAGAATAAATTAAAGTTAGTAATTGTTTGGTTGTTTATCATACCTTTCACATCAATCATGTCTATTCATCTTATTGTTGTCCAGTGGATACATAGATCCTTGCATACCAACGTGTCCTCCACTATTCTACAGCTTACAACATTATGGATACAACTCTCTACTCTTTCCATTTTGTAGGGCTAATCTGTGGTTTATGGTTTCTCGGCATCCCCAACACTCTAATGGGTGTCTGTCTTGTCCTTTGTTCCCCCATTTCATCCATTCTTGGCTCTCTAAATGATGGCTTTCCTTGAGGAATTATTTCCTCAGTGAGTGGCTTTTTTCCTCTACCTCCGCTTTCCTTCTTTTAAACTTCTCCAGTCATCCCAAGCCTCGGTAGGCTTTTCTATGGTTCATATAAGCATTTCGGGCTTCCTTCTTATATCGCATTCCATGGTGTTAGGGTCAGCACTAGATCTTTTTCCCAATGGAAGATGGTAGTCCACTCAAATACCTTTAACTCTTGACAGTTTCATCCTTGATGAAACTAAATATACTTCAAAGAATTCCAAAATCTTATGTCTATACTCACCAATGGTCATCATGTCAGCTTCTGAGTCTACAAAGAACTCTTCATATTTTTAAATATCTCCTTAGTCAAAGTATTTCCTCAAAATACCTCTTGAATTCCCTTCCAAGTGGGATATCTTTCTCTCTAATGTGTTTCATTTGCACAAGATGATCCTAATGACATGGATGCTTTTCCTTTCATTGATACATCGCAATTCTTCCTTCCGCATGAGTAACACCTTGTAGTTCAAGTATTTCCTCATACCGAAACCATGTTTTCGCTGCCTCCCTTTTGATGTTCTCCATCAAAACGTGAGGAGGCTTAACATTGTTCATCTCTCCTTCAATTCATCGACTCCAAATCTCCTGCGCTTCCTCGTAGGAGATGGGCTTGAACTAATATGCGTCCTTCTCTTAGAGAGAAACTCAGAGTGATGACAGTCTTACCCACACTCCTTTGACTCTCTTCCTCCTCGAGTCCAGACTCCTGCCCCTGAGTCACTCTCCCATCATCCAACTTCTTTCATTTTCGAACTTTAAATTTTATGCTGAATTCATCCTTGTTCCTTCCCTAGATCTTTTATGATATTTTTGTTAGGTCAGCTCAAGGGTTTGGGGTAATACTTTGCAATCCCAATGATCTTCCATTTATCTCTTTCCATGGCTACATTGGAGCTCAACTTTCTAACTCCTGTACCGAACATCCATTCATTTTTTCTTCATCCTCGAAACTGGAAGCAGTTTGTGGCTCTTCTATTTCTTTTGCACTCATTGGAAATTATATTTGGTTCTAGTGCTCGTTAAACTTCTACAAACATGCCTGCAAAGAACTAGAATTTGTCATGTCATTATTCCTTAACAAATCCCACAAAGATTCATCAACAACAACTTGATTCAAAAAACGCTCAGCTTCCATTGAACTTTTCTAAGCCTACCTGGACTTTAGTGCACTCTCAAAGCTTTTAGCCCTTTCTCCCAAAACTCCACTGACCATGGTCCATGAGTGACCAAGTGCTAGGTCTCAAGCAGGTTCTCTAGAATCTAGACTTCGTGGTTTTAGGTTTTTGTCTGGATTTCGTCCTGAAGGTTTCTACACTCGGCTTCCTCTCCAACCTCTCACTTCCAAACTTCCTCACCTTCTAGCCACTGTGCCCACACACAAATTTTTGCAGTTATCACCAACTAGGGTGGTGACATGTTTTGTTGTTAAGAAGGTCCTTATGCCTACCCTAGGTGACACCTCTCCGCCCCACTCTGTTTGCATTTTTCCTTCTGCCCACCAGTAGCATGGCATTGACATCCCATGGGCCCCACCCATCTATGATGCCAACCCACTCCACTCACTTTCATATGCTCTTTGTATTCTTGATTTCAAGTGATTTCTGGCTTCTGGAGTTTGTGCATCAACACCTCCCAATTCTCCCGGAGTAGATTTGAACTCTAAAATTCTTACCCCCTTCTCTCATCCAATGGACAGATATTTTTCCGTAAATCTACAGGTAGGTCTCCTGACTTTGGATTTTAGTTTTGGGGTTTATGCCTCTTTAACGCACTCCGCTTTTCCCGGAAGGAACCGAACTCCCAAAATTATTCTCGGATATCCTCCCTGCTAATTCCTTCTCTGGATATAATGGTCATAAAGGGATCTCCTTTTTCCAAATATATCCTATGGCTCCAACACCCCAAATGTTGAATGCTCTCTCTCTCTCTCAGCTTAAATTCCATGCCTACCAGAATTTTATTTCAATACTACTCCTCCCAGATCTCACACATGGCTAAGTAACCCTTGCACCTTGTAGCCATTCTAAGGTATGAAATTATCCCCTGAAACCTTGGGTCCAAACACCACTTATCCGTCCCATCTAGTCTCAGCAAATATTGAAACCTTGTAATTGGATACATATTGTGGGAATCCCTGCAACCATCACTCCTAATTTTGCTCAATGCTACTTAGGCTAAAAATTCCTCATACTCTAAGTAGTATGCACTTAAGTAGTTAAAATGACTTAACACAGAGTAAATATATAATTACTACTAACATACAGCACTAATGGAATTAACAAGAAATATCATTGCAACGAAATATTACGATAATACGTAAGTATCAATAATTTTAATTGAAATTAAACATATGCATATACTTATCCTTGAAAATGTAGTAACTCCACCAACCACGGTAAACTTTCCATGAACTCTGCCACCTGACCCTCACTTCATCATACCAATGGTCACCTTCTAGTTGGGACTAAGCTCCACCAAGGTGGGTGGAATGCTAGACTAGGCTAAGGTTATATGAAAACTAGACAGAGCAATCAGAAGGATTCTCTCCCCATAAGTACTTACACCCACTACTCATGGAATATCATTCCTCACATGTTCCACCCTGGAGTATACACATTCACAAGAACATTCCATCGATTCTAACCTCCCTCACTGGGTCTCAACAACAGGCCGGATAAAGAAGTCTCAGAGCCTGAAGCAGGTATTGGACACTTTCTGGAAGAAACCACTTCAAAGTGAGGACTCCTCTCACTCCCTGAGAGAGCTCTCTGCCAGTTTTTCCCATTAACTTCTACCATGCAGCCTAACAACCCAGCCTTTCAACCAGCCAACCCACTCTGCAAGTTCAGGTTGGATAAAGAATATAAAATAACAAAGATTTGGCTAACTCCAAAGGTGTATGTAACAACAATAGGAAAAATCGTGTGGACATCCGTAAGATGGGAATGTTTTACTTGTCTACTACTCATTCACACAAGGATGAAAGTCGCAATAGTATATAAGTATGTTAGGTCCGGGAATGGCAACGACTGCATGTTGTATACAAGACGTACTGTAATTTCCTGTGTTGGGTTCCATGTATATAGAACATTCTTACCGGCTTTTGGTTCTCAAAATCATGCAGAGGGTAAAATAAAGCAGAGGTTCCAGAAGCAGAGAAAACGGTTTTCGGGATAGAGGATATGGAAACTCCAGAAACACCTGACACAACAATGGAGGACTCACCTCAACAGGTGGCTCAACTCATCAGCTTTTAATTCATACTGGATCGGTTAATTTGTCTTCCTCGAGTCAGGAGCAAGGCTCTTTTGTGGACACTGATTAAGCAAGCGTAAGCTGCCCCTCCCTCGGACTGTTTAGGATGGGTGTTATAAATACATTTCACATAACTTTTGAAATAAATAATAAATTATTATTCCCAAGGACTCAAGCCCTCAAGCTTAGCTGCCTTCCAACCTTTCAACCCCTTTTTCTTTACCTACCTTGTGGAAGCTTAGTCCCTTTATCACTCTTTCTTCGCGGGTCGCTTCCATACACAACGACAGTTTATATATTTATTAACTTTATATATATTACATATAAAAAAATGTGCTCCCCGGCTCTTGAAATCCTAGGTCACTGACCCATACACAAAATACATATAATCCTACCAACTTCATCAATACTCGTCTCTACCCATCCCAGCAAAACATTTCCAATTGTATAAACCTGATTACAACATGGCTCATCCTTGGCAATATTACAATCCTATACTATACTATGTGCAACTGAAATTGTATGGATTGTTGTTAGTCCTAACTAGCAATGACAGTGGCTATACGATTTATATTGAGTTATATAAGCGGCATGTGATGTACGTTATGGTATTTTTTGGCAATGGTTAGTATTGATCGGGTGGTGCATTTGGTAAGAAATATATGCAAGTTTTGAGGTATGGGTTAATGGAGGCTGGATTTCACGTTGGTTGGATTGCATGCTACTAATGTGATTTTGAATGAGGAAAGGATGGAGATGGCATGCATTTACTGCATGACGCCACTCCATACCTCACCCACTAGCCATCACCCTAGATTGGTTATTTTCATTTGATTTTTCTGTGGTTGACCTCCGATATTCAGGAGTGGAAGGAATTGCTCCACCTTGCTCACATTTTTAAGGCCATTTAGTTACAAGTATGTTTCTTTTCTCCCATCCATGAATTAGCTCTGTCTATGAAATGAATGTTGGCTCAAAGGATGCATTGGTCCTGTTTTTCTTGGATATCGGGCAATGGTGTGTAAACTCATGGTGCTCTTCCTGAATGGTTGTTTGTGTTATTAGTTGCAAATGGAAAATTGAATGGTTGAATTCATGATTTCATTGACTATTTTGTCTGAAGGAAGTTGTGATGGCTCTTTGTGGTCTCTATGGTTTTTTGTTGGAGGATTCTATCCTATATGACTTGTTGGCCTCTCCTCACAACTCTAATCTTACCCGAACATTTGTTGTTCCTGGGGTTGTTGTACCTTTTGACCACCTTTGAGTCACTATTATCATTCTCACCTTCACAGGGTTCGTTTTATGTTATTGCTATTTGCACAAGTTGGTTATGGTGGATATTATTCCAAAGGGCTTGCTTTAAGGTTGGTTTCTATTACCCGGGCTCTACATTTCTATCAACATTATTCACGGGTTGCCTTTGGAAACCATGAGGGTTATTCCATGTGTGTTCTCGGTGTTATTTATCGGGCTGCAAGGGGAGCCTCGCCCTTTGTCTGCAGTCTCCCACCTCGAGGTCAAACTATCGCCCCATGACATTTAAGGGTTATAATGTGTGTCCATCTGTGTTGTCTTGGAAGACTTCTCACCTCAAGTTGTTGGTATGGTCGATTTCAGCCTCCTATGTTGGTTCCAATCGAGCTTAACCTCCTTGATTATTCGTATCTGATTTTGATGGGAATTGAGCCAAATATGTTTTAAGTGTGTATCTTGATGATCATATGATTTGTGAATAACGCTTTATTAAAGTGGTTTTGATTTTTGGTCTGCTCTGCTAGATAGAGTTGATTACATGCTTATAATCGTAATGATTATTGTATATAGTCGCTGTATCTCTTATTCTTTGAAAGTTGAGCTGATAGCCCAAAGCATTAATGCATGGTTGATTAGAGAAGTTGTAAATGGAATGGTAGATAATGTAAGTATACGCCATTGCCTCCTCGTAGTTGTAAATAAATTTCTGACACAACTTAGTATCATTTTGCTTTTGGTTTGATATGCAGTCATGTAAATGTTTTGTGCATTATGTGTTCATCCGTGTTTCCTACATCATGGTATAAGTTCGAGTCATGGTTGTTGTGCCATCGTGCTTAAATCGATCTAACGGACATTGAAATTCTGTATGCTAATGATAGTCAGGGCTTGGTTGTCTACTATGTATGATTTATGGATATCGTGCATCATATCAAGCTTCTTATTGCAATTCATCAGAGATGGGTAATGGCTCTATTAGCATAGTTCTTACTGCAATTTAATTGCTAAATTTATTAAAGGAAATTTTGAAACTGTGCACGCTTTTGAAAAGAAATTGTTTCAGGTTTGATTTGGCGGAATTAATTTATGGATGTTGGTTAGTTTTGATGTTGAACAAATTTAAAATAAATGACTGCGGCATTCATTGGATTTTGTTTAAATATAAAATGGAACAAAATGAGAGTGGTCATGTACCCTTTATACAGGATGTTTGAAGGCTTCATTGATTTTGAGTATGATGAAACACTTTTAATTAAAAGGTTTGAAGATTTAAATGTGGACAATGACACTTTAACACACGGTATTGTTTAATTGGCTACAGTAATTGTTTAATTAATGTTTGGATAGTGGTTTTGAATGAATAATTGTCGTGCTGGATTATTTAATTATTTTTTCGAACAATATCCGCTCTTTCCCCTACCATTATTTCTACTTTCACTAACATAACTCTCATTTTCCCATACCCCACTATCCACCCTTTGTTCCTTTAAAATTTAATTACAGTTAAGGGGAACTCTGTATTATGACGGTTTAAGATCGCATGGATGGATTAATGTGACATATTCTTTGGTTTACATTTCAGTTAATTGTTTGTTGTCTTTGAGCAATAATCATGATCTTTTCCTCCTCATTTTAAAAAAACAATTCACCTAATACACTTGATATCCTGTAGAACTTGTTCACCTCCGCCTACTGAAACTATTAAACAATTTTGTAAGGATTGGATTGCATGAGCTTGATATGTTGTTGAGCCAAATTCTGGCCTCCCATTTTAAAAAGAGTTGTCATGTATGTTTTTTAAAGAAACTATTTGCTAATCAATTATGCATGTGGGAATGAGATTTTCCATCAGAGGTCATGGCGTGGTGCAACTGAGGAGAGTTAATTGGAACAGGGCCCTAGGCCAAGATTCTCAGAGTACATTCCCTTGATACAGACTCACAGAGGCTAGGCCAGCCATTCCAAGTCAGGGTTTTTTAACTGATTAGGAAAAGGAGTGCAGTCCAAACCTGACCTGAAGGCATCCCTTCCCTTCCAAGCCCCACAAGCCATGGTGTCCCCGTGCATCCTCATGTCTCACTATAGCCTGAATTTCCTGAGAATGACGAATGGCAAAAGGCAAAAGGAAAGGGAGGAACAGGAAGATAATAGAAGGAGAAGCATACTAAGGTTTTCTCTTTGAGTTTTCATTGAGATAGTTTAGTTTTCATTCATTCCTTAATTCATTATAAGCCTAATTATTTTTTATGATAGCAGGGTCCTATTGTAGACAACAAGATTCAGGGTTGAATTACATCATTCAGAGACTTATTTTTTAGAGGTGTTGATCTATCTTTGATAGTATGTGTAGACTTGTTTTTTTGTGAATTAGATTTCATGATTGACAAAGGCTATTGTGCAGATTCGAGTGTGAAACAATCTGTGGCAATTTGATCTAGATTTTAAACATCAGTTTTTGATTTTTCGCTAGAATTCCTTTTGTATGTTTTATCAAGGACGTCTAAGTTTGACTTTGGTCCAAAACTTCCTCAAGAAATTTTGTAAAGAGAACAATTCTTTAATGAATTGGAATGAAATAAAGCATTGATTTATGTCTCATCTGTTTTGATTATTGACTTGGTGTATTTACTTCTGTCTCTATATTTATTTCAGCATCTGATATGTTCTGAAAATTACATAAATAATGAATTTTTCAGCAATCTTTTATTTATAAAAAACAACCTAAGCACTTGTAAACAATACTTGTGAATTAGGATATCAGTTTTGATGGCTATAAACATAGGGTGATATTCTCTTCTATATTGCTTTAGCCAAGCAGGATCTGCAAATGTTTGAGTAAGATCATTTCATATATTTTCCTCAACAACCCCTATGACAAGAACTGAACAAATTGAGGTTCCAACTCCTATGGATTTAACAAATAAGCCAAGTGTGAATGCATGTTCTTTAGACAAAAGAGGAAGGCCTTTTGTTCCTCCTTTCCTTTTGATGTTTGAGATTTTTAATAGAAATCTACATAATTTCCTAGTTAATTTAGGGGCATCTTCAAATATCATGCCATTGTCAATCTCCAAGAAATTGAATGCAACCCTACTCAAAATTGATAAGCATGTTATACAACTAGATAGGAATCGAGTAAAGGTCACTGAGGAACTCAAATATGTCATGATCATAATCGCTACACACCCCAAATTTTTTCAAGTAATTGACATAATCGTAGTAGATATCCCGGAGGCCTATGGACTACTACATAGATGAGTCTGGTATGAGAAATTAAACGGATACTTTAGTATCAAATGGGATCACCTTTGGTTGCCATTAAAATGACATACAAACATGATCAGGATTGATAGAGAAAGATATCTCAAACATACCGTCATTGATTTAGATATTCCAAATAAACCCTCGTCGATAGAGTTCCCTGGTTTAGGAAACTACTCCTGTGATTCTGATTTCGGTAATTTTGCTCCTCACTTGTCTAACATACCTCCCACTCAAAAATATAAAATTACCTTTCAGGTAGACCTACTTGTAGTCGTAGAAGAAAGCATCCTCTGTCAAGATTATCTGATAGGAGTAGTAGATGAGGAAGATGAAAGTGAAAAAATAGATAGACATGAAGAAGTTACTAATTCCCCCCCACAAATTTGGATGATGTACTTTGATGGTTCTAAATCACAATAAGGGTTGGGAGAAGGATGTATCCTCATTGACCCAAAGGGGAAACAAAACTTTTTATCTTGCAGATTAGAATTTGAATGTACTAATAACTCTGTTAAATATGAAGCTCTAGTTCAAGGACTAAATAAAGCCATCAGTCTAAACGTTAATGAATTGAAAGTTTTTGGAGACTACAAAATTATCGTTAGGCAAGTGAAGAATACTATCCATTGCAATTCTCCTGACTTAAGAAATTACCATCAAGAGGTGCATAGACTAATAGACAATATTGAGGCCTTCAACTTTACTGTTGTTTCCAGGATGCAAAATACCCTGATTGATTCTCTAGCCACTGTGGCCTCAAGATTATCTCCTTTAGAAGACTATGAAGCCTCAATATTTACAGTGGAACTACTCTACAAAAATTTGGTACCTAACAACATTTCTAACTGGAAAGTATTTGAAGGGAATGAACAGATTATAGTTTTCCTGACTAATCAGGAGTATTTTAGGGATTTGGCCATTGATGATGAAATATTCCAAGAATTACTCATAGAATAAAATATCCATGAACAGAATAATGGAACAGATCACTCTAATGACAAACCAAAGTTTCACGTGATACCAAAATGAGTGGCCAAATTGGAGAAACTTTTTGACCTAAGGGAAAGATTTAGAGGGCCAAGGAATGCAAAAAAAGGGATAGCATGTCCTATATATGAAACTATAAACATAATAACCATTGAGAACCCCAAGAAAGTCAATTCAGGTAAGACAGTGTCCAAGGAAGACATGAAAGATTATCTTAAACTATTTAAAGAATATCAAGATGTATTTGCTTGGTCCTACCGAGAATTGAAAACTTATGATACTCGCATTATCCAACACATAATCTCGTTAAAGTATGGATTAAAACCCTTCAAAAAAAATTTAGGAGGTACCACCCAACTCTGGAACCTCTGATGTATCAAGAGATGAAGAAAATATTATATGCCAAGATTATCCTTCAAGTAAGACACTATGCCTGGGTAGCTAATCTGGTAACTATCAGAAAGAAGTATGGGAAGATTCATTTGTGTGTGGATTTCAAAAACCTTAACAGAGCATCGGAAAAGGATAACTATCTAGTCCCACCCATGGAATAGCTCCTAGAGACAGTATCTGGCTTTGAAATATTTTCCCTCCTAGACGATTTCGCAGGATATAACCAGGTCCTGGTTTACGAAAATGATCGATTAAAAACTACCTTCTGGACCAAGTGGGGAACCTTTGCTTATAAATGCATTCTCTTTGGTTTGATTAGCGTAGGAGAAACCTTCCACAGGGCCATGGACATGGATTTTTGGGGATTAATTAGCAAGTGTGTGGTAGTCTATTTAGATGACGTAACAGTGTATTCAAAAAACAAGGAAGACCACATTCATCATTTGATTTAGATCTTTGAAAGGTTTAGGAAATACAAAATATATTTGAACCCTAAGAAAACCATATTTGGTGTAGAGGAAGGAAAATTATTAGGTCATATCATATCTCAAGGAGGAATTAGCATCGACCCTAAGCGGATAAAATCAATAGCTCAACTCTCATTTCCTCACAATCAAAATCTCATGCAATCCTTCTTTGGGAAAATCAACTTTGTGAGAGAATTTACTCTTGACTTTGTTGAAACTATTAAACATTTACAAAACATTATTTCCAAATATGCAGAGTTTAAATATGATGAAGAAAGGAAAGTAGCTTTTAACAACATCAAAACTTCAATATCACAAGAACCAGTACAATGAAGCCCTGATTTCAACAAATATTTCTTCCTTTATACCGTTGCTTCTGACCAATCCTTGGCCACAATACTTACCCAGAAGGATGATGAAAACAATGAGGCACCAGTATAATTTATGAGCACTGAACTTCAAGGATCCAAACTGAACTATCCAACTATAGAAAAACAAGCTTACATAGTTTATAAAGCGATCAAACATTCCAGATCATATATCCTGAAGAATTACACTAAAGTCATAGTCCCTCACCCCGCAGTCACATCTTTGTTCACCCAACAAGAAATGTGAGAAAGGAGGGGAAATTGGATGGCAGTCTTTCAAGAATTTTATCTAGACATAAAACTTGCCAAAATAGTCAAGGGTCAAGGAATGTGTAGACTGGTTGTTGAGGCCCAATATCTGGTCAACTCAGAAAACTCCAGTTGGGAAAACTAGTTGTCATTATGGTGCAGTGAAGCCTTATATGTACCTCCCGAGAAAGAATCCTGGTATGGAAACTTTTCTTATCTCCTACATCATGGAATTGTCTAGAAAACCTAAACCCTAGAGAAAGGAGAGCTATTAGGTTAAAGTATGCTCAATATCGCCTCATAAATTATGTTATTTTCCATGTAAACTATGATGGAGTACTCCTTAGATGTATTGAACATGATGATGTAGAAAAGGTACTAATAGAACTCCAAGATGGCCCAATAGGTGGACATTTTGTGGGAGAAACCACGACTCACAAAATATTGAGGGTTGGGTATTTTTGGCCTACTCTGTTCAGGGACGCTCATGCATATGCCAGGAAATGTAAATATTTTCAGGTGAGCACTAGTAGGGAAAAGAGAGCAGCCATTCCACTACAGTCGATGACCATATCCAGACCATTCGAGAAATGGGGAATATACGTCATAGGAGAAATTACTCCCAATTCTTTGAAACAACATAAATATATATTGACTTCTACAGATTATTTTACAAGATGGACAGAGGATATCCCTCTCATGCACGTTAATTAAAATGTAGTACCATAATTTTTATAAAAACAATTGATAACAAGGTTCGCATTACCCTCCGTCCTCATTTTTTACCATGTTTCCTACTTTTCTTCCATGTGCTTGACATAATTATCCAGTGATAAGGGGCTCATAATAAGTTATTTTGCAAACTACTATCTGCAAGGGAATGGGGTAGCAGAGTCAACTAATAAAAACCCAGTGAGAATTTTAAAAATATTGTCGTTGAAAATCAAAGGAATTGGCATAATTTACTTCATAATTCCCTATGGGTCGATAGAGTAACACCTAAACAAGCCATAGGAAACTCTCTATACTTTCTGTTATATGGGAAAGAAGCCATTCTTTCAAAGAGATTGTATCTTCCATATTTTCATCTTGCCCAGGCATCAAGAGGTTAGCCCTCATCCACTCTAAATAAAAGGATTGATACCCTTCTCATGTTGGATGAAGAAAGAGAAAAGGATAAAGTTAAGTTCACCACTCATAAACAGGTAGTTAAAATATGGCTTGACAAAAATAAGGCCAAAGAAAAAAAAAATTGAGGCAGGGGACCTAATCCTGAAGTGGGATAAAGAAAATGAGTCCAAAGGAAAACACTCAAAGTTCCAAAATCTATGGCTCAGATATTTTCAGGTGGCAAAATCTAAGGGGGGAATCTAACACTCTCCCAGTGAATGGCCATGATTTAAAACAATACTTCTCCTAATAAATAAAAAATGTACTTTTATGCTTTGTTTGAGTTTATGTTTCTTTTAGCATACATTTTGATCAGGATGAGTGTGTGGGTTGAGGGAAGATGGAATTCAAACTCCTTTTTATTTAGTTATTTTTCTTGTTATTTTCTTTTAATTAAGTTTTGTTCTGTAAAGTAGCGGTTGATTTTAATAAATACGGTGAAACAAACTTTTCTCCTTAACCACACTTACATGAAAAATAAGAGACGTTGGGAAAATACAAATTTTCAAAATGATATTTGTATTTATAAGCTTACTACCTGGGGAAGCGATGAAATATATGCCTAGTGGCCTCGTAACGCTAAATGGAAAGATGGCTAGATGGAATGAATCACATGTACCTATGGATAGAGCCACGAAAAGCTCCACCTTAACACTTTCACCTTGTCAAAAAATATATATCCTCCTCTCTGACTTACTCTCGGTATTTATGCCAGAAAAAAGATGATCTATAAAAAGAGTGTAAATTATGAGAGGGTATGTAGATAACTTCATTGGGGCTATGGATGCTTGCTAGCAGCGAAGCAAGGTTTTTGATATCGAGGTGACTCTGTCGGGGCTATGGATGCTCGTTGGAAGTGGAGAAACACCGTAAGAAAGGGATGATAGCTAAATAGCCTCATGTCAATGGACACCCTATCTAGCTCTTGTCTAGAAAGGACATGTATTGAGGTTAAAAGGAAAGAGGATTGAAAAGCTAAACCCCATAGGAAGATCTATATTTGCAAACCCGGGAACTTGTGTACACATTGATAGAAAAGGTTCTATTGAAAAGGAATAAATAAATCCAGATGGTTTCTCAACCAATTTGCATAGGCTAAGAACGAGGGAAGGAGCAAAGATTTTGTTTTTACCCAGAGAATCATCATTTGTTGAGCACTCAACACACCCTAAAATTTTTGTGAATTTTTCTTTTAGGTACCACTTTGTCTTTTCTGAATTTAGTCAATTGTGCAGGGATCAACGGGTTTTTATTGTTGTTATGTTTTAAAACTCGACCACATTCGGTTTAGTTTGGATTTGTTGAACAGATTGACCTTTTCTCTAAGTAAACCTTGCATTCAAACTAAGTATACGTAGCTTAAAATTTGAGCCATGCACCCATCATCAGCATCGGAGAAATCTGAGAGGAATAATTCCCACATAACAATGATAATTGTCGATCTTCGATCACCGATGCACCATTGGAATCGGAGAAATGGGAGGAAGGGTGCACCGATCACTGATTCTGGAAAGTTAAACTGTCGAAATAGGAAACCACAATCATCGATCATCGATATACTATTGGTATTGGCAAAGAGGGGGAAGGAAACATCAACTTGTGTCAAAAGGAAAATCCTCTATGTTGAAAATAAACGCTCCTCATGCCCCTCTTGCCTCATTTTCCTATACCTTCTTGAAAATCATTTCCCTTCTGGTTGGTTGAGTTGATTTCCCATTACTAAATGACTTGATTTTTCATCATTATCTTTCTTGATTGATTCTTTGC
>SNQJ01S0138050.1:1894-22721 GCA_010110895.2 Picea sitchensis | reverse complement strand
TTGTTTTGAGTGGTTTTTGAGGAGTTACTCAGCATGGCTTTGGCTAGGAAGAGGCATGAGTTGGCCTGATGCCAGGTAAACCTGTATGGTGCATTTTAGGGTTATAACACTTCCATCTCGTAAAATAATCTGTAGCAATCAAGATGTAATTATGTTGTTTCGAAGAATTGGGAGTAATTTCTCCTATGACATCTATTCCCCATTGCTCAAATGGTATGGATATGGTCATCGAATGAAGTGGAATGGTTTCTCTCTTTTCCCTACCAGTGCTCACTTGACAATATTTACATTTCCTGGCATATGCATGAGCATCCCTGAACATAGTATGCCAATAATAACCAACCCTTAATATTTTGTGAGTCGTGGTTTCTCCTGCAAAATGTCCACCTGCTTGGCTGTCATGGAGTTCTTTCAGTACATTTTTTGCATCATCATATTGAAGACATATAAGGATTACTCCATCATATTTTATGCGGAAAATCATAGAGTTTATGAGGTGATATTGAGCGAAATTTAACCTGAGAGCTATCCTTTCTCTAGGTTTTAGGTTTTTTGGACAAGTTCCATGATGCAGGATATAAGAAAAGTTTCTATACTAGGATTCTTTCCCGGGAGGTACATATAAGGCTTCGTTGCACCATAATGACAACTCATTTTCCCAACTAGAGTCTTCTTCATTGATCAGATCTTGGGCCTCATCAACCAGTTTACACAATCCTTGTCCTTTGACTATTTTGGTAGATTTTATGTCTAGATCAAATTATTGAACGACTGCCATCCAATTTCCCCTCCTTTCTCCCATTTCTTGTTTGGTGAACAAATATATGACTTTAGGGTGAGGGACTATGACCTTCGTGTGATTTTTCAGGATATATTATCTGAAATGTTTTACTTCTTTATAAAATGCATAAGCCTGTTTGTATATAGCCGGATAGTTTAGTTTAGATCCTTGAAGGTTAGTGCTCATAAATGATATCATTACCTCATTGTTTTCATCATCCTTCGAGGTAAGTACTGCAACCAAGGATTGGTCAAAATAAAACGTATAAAGGAAGAAATCTTTGCTGAAATCAGGACTTCGTAGTATAGGTGCTTGGGATATTGCAATTTTGATGTTGTTAAAATCTCGTCTCCTTTCTTCATCCCATTTAAACTCTGGATATTTGTGAATCATTTTTTGTAAAGGTTTGATAGTTTCGGTGAAGTCAGGAGTAAATTTTCTCACAAAGTTGATTTTTCCAAAGAAGGATTGCATGGGTTTTTTATTGTGAGGCAAGGGAGGTTGAGTTATCTCTTTTATCCACTTAGGGTTGATGCTAATTCCTCCTCGAGATATGATATTGCCTAATGTTTTTCCTTCTTCTACACCAAATATGGTTTTCTTAGGGTTCAAATATATTTCATATTTCCTACACATTTCAAAGATCTGAGTTAGATATTGAATGTGGTCTTCCTTGCTTTTGGAGTATATTGTTACGTCATCTAAATAGACTACCACACACTTGTTAATTAATCCCAGAAAATCTACGTACATGTCCCTCTGGAGTGTTTCTCCTGCGTTAATTAAACTGGCATTCATGCATTTATAAGAAAAGGTTCCAGACTTGGTCCAGAAGGTAGTTTTTAATCGATCATCCTCGGAAACCAAGACCTGGTTATATCCCAAGAAACCATCTAGGAGGGAAAATATTTCAGATCCAGATATTTTCTGTAGGAGTTGTTCCATGGGTGGGACTGGGTAGTTATCTTTTTTTGATTCTCTATTTAGTTTTCTAAAATCCACACAAAGGAGAATCTCCCCAGACTTCTTTTTGACATGCACCTAATTAGCTACCCATGCAGAGTGTCTTACCTGAAAGATAATCTTTGCATCTAATAAGCTCTTGATACATCAGAGGTTCCAGAGATGGGTGGTACTTCTTAAGCTTTTGTTGGAAGGGTTTTAATCCATAATTTAACGGGATTGTGTGTTGGACAATGCGAGTATCATAAGTTTTCAATTCTTGGTATGACCAAGTAGATACATCTTGATACTCTTTAAAGAGTTTGAGATAAGATTTCTTGTCTTCTTTGGACACTTTCTTACCTAAATTGACATTATTGGGGTTCTCAGGGGTTCCTAGGTTTATAGTTTCATATATGGGACATGAGCTCCCTATTTTTGTATTCTTTGTCCCTATAAATATTTCCCTTAGGTCGAAAAGGTCCTCCATATTGGCCACTCCCTTTGGTATCATGTGAAAGTTTGGTTTGTAAACAGAGTGATATGTTTCCTTCTTTTGTTCATGAAGATTTGATTATGTGAGTAGTTCTTGGAATATTTCATCATCAATGGCCAAATCCTTAAAATTCTCCCGATTAGTCAAGAAATCTATAATCTGCTCATCTCCTTCAAATAATTTCCATTTAGAAATGTTGTTAGGTACTGAAGTTTTCTAGAGAAGTTCCACTGCGAATATCGAGGCTTCATACTCTTCTAAAAGAGATAATATTGAGGCCATAGTGGTTAGAGAATCAACAAGGGTATTTTTCATCCTGGGAACAATAACAATGTTGAAGGCCTCAAAATTGTCTATTAGTCTATGCACCTCTTGCTGGTAATTTCTTAAGTGATGTGAATTGCAATGGATAATATTCTTTACTTGCCTAACGATAATTTCAAAGTCTTCAAAAACTTTCAATTCCTTGACATTTAGGTTGATGGATTTCTTTAGTCCATAGACTAGAGCTTCATATTCAACAGTGTTATTAGTGCATTCAAATTCTAATCTGCAGGATAAGAAGTTTCATTTCCCCTTTGGATCAATGAGGATTCATCCTTCTCTCGACCCTTCTTGCAATTTAGAACCATCAAAGTACAACGTCCAAATTTGTGGGGGGGAATTACTAACTTCTTCATGTCTAACTATTTTTTCACTTTTATCCTCCTCGTCTATTACTTCTTTCAGAGAATCCTAACAAAGGATGATTTCTTCTATGACTGCTAGTAAGTCTCCCTCAAAGGTCATTTCATATTTTTGAGTGAGAGGTATGTTGGACAAGTGAGGGGCAAAATTACAAAAATAAGAAACACAAGAGTAATTTCCTAAAACAAGGAACTCTGTCAACGAGAGTTCATTTGGGATCTCTAAATCAGTGACACTATGTTTGAGATATATTTCTCTGTCAATCCTGATCAAGTTTGTATGTCCTTTTAATGGCAACCAAAGGTGAGCCCAGTCGGTACTAAAGTATTCGTTTAATTTCTCAGACTAGTCTTGGCTAAGTAGTAGTCCATAGGCCTCCGAGATTTATACTGTGATTATGTCAATTACTTGAACAGATTTGGGGTGTGTAGCAGTTCTGATCATGACATATTTAAGTTCCCCAATGACCTTTACATGAGTCCTATCCAGTTGTATGACGTGTTTATCACTTTTGAGTGGGGTTGCATTCAATTTCTTGCAGATTGAAAATGGCATGAGTTTTGAAGATGCCCCTGAATCGACTAGACATTTATGTAGATTTTTGTTAAAAAATTCAAATGTGAAGAGGAAAGGAGGAACAAAAGACCTTCCTTTTTTTCTAAAGAGCATGCATTCACATTTGTCTTATTTGTTAAATCTGTGGGAGATGGGACCTTACTTTGATCAATGCTTGTCATAGGGATGTCTATTGATTTTAAGGCATGCAATATAAAATAATTTTGTTGAGGGATCCTACACATGTCCATAATAGACACATTATCCTTCATCTTCTTCAATTCTTCTACCACATTCTAGTCTAGTTTAGGAGCTTCCCATGTGTGTATGCTTGTGTGGTTTCTTTGGGGAGAAAATAACAGTGTTGGGTGATCGGTAGTTGGTTTCCCTCTTTATAACTAAGTAGTGGTGAGATTAATTTGGACAGGTTGACTTGTACCTCGCGTCTATACAACTAAAACTTCTGCGGGAGGTCCATGTACTTCAATGACATCGTTGAAATGCATCAGGTGGCTGGAATCCCATAACAACATGATTGCCTCTTCTGGTGGCTCTTGACTTTCTTGATCGATGGAATTTATTTCCAAGCTACTGGGTTGTTCAGTTAGAGACAATTCATCCAGGAAACGATTAGCCATTAAATTCATATCATGCAACCATTGAGGGTAGTCCCTTTCTGAATGATTTTCTTGGTGATATGTGCAGAAAAATTCAGATGCTACATTCCCTAAGTCGACGTTTAGGTTGGATGGGGAGGTTCTATAGATTTGAAGGGTGGATTTATTTAAAAAAAAGGTTTTTAAGGTCTTTGATTTTGGTTTCCCTCCCCAACACTCCTTTTCGTATCTATGATCTTGTTAGATATTTTTTTAACCATCTGCTGAAGGATTTCTAGATCCCCTCCTTATTTATTAGGACTTTTCTCTGTTTGTTTTCCAAATGGTCTTGTTAACAAAAGTCCTCTCTTAGGTAGAGGTTGGGTTTCCTTTTTTATTAATGAGATATGGCCTTCTTTACACCCTTTCGTTTTAAATTCGATAGTTTTAGCTTCATCGAAATTTTCGGCTAGAGTATGTTTGGCAGCCCTTTTTATGAACATGGAAATAGAAGCTAGGAGAGCATTAACATATACTTAAATTTGCAATTCCTGGGTAGGTTTAGCTTCAGGTTGGATTTTTTTCAAAATGGTGGTGAACCTTTGGTTGAAATATCTAACCTTTTCTTTTGGACTCATAGTGGAGGCGAAAAGTTCAACCATTAAATCTCTTGTGGTATTTTGCTTGGCGAATTTGTCCAAGAAATCCTTTTGAAACTTTGTCCAAATAGTTATGAAACCAACTGATAGGTTGAAATACCAAGTCAAAGCTGCATTTTCAAAGGTATAAGTAAAAATTATGCACACTACATCTTCATGTTACACATTCATCAATCTTATTGCTAATATGAACTTCTTAATATGGTCTTCAGGAAATCCGAAGGTTTTAGGGTCAAATTTAGGAAGTAATTTTTCTAGATGTCTGGGTATGTTATACACTTGTCTTGGCATCACCAGAGAATATCTTGCCAACCATGTTTGGTTATATTGAGGTTGATCTCCCCTTTCTCCATTGTTATCATTATTATCCTCCATGTCTTCCGATTCGTAGACTGAGCGATCTGAGTTAGATATTTCCTCTTCAGATTCAAAATGGTCAGGTTCAAAGTAATTACCAGCTAGTGTTTCGGGTATCATATTAAGGGGTTGTTTGATCTATGTGAGGGAAAAATATATTAGGTATTCTACCATGTGAACAAAAACCTGGTCAGGGGTGTCAACAAATGGTCTTCCTATTTTTTTTCTTCGAGGGAGTAAAGGAGCTAAAGTTAATGCTCCAATCTACCGGGCGTAGGCTCTAGTGATTCTTCTAAACTTATTTATCTCTTTGTGGGGAAGAGAATAAGGTATTTCAGGGTACATGTGTTCTTCCTCTTCATGTTGAGGTGAGTTACTCATATCAAGAGTATTCTCTGTATGTGGGTTGTCTTGAAATTGACTATCCATGTGTGTGGGTTCTTTTGAATCTATAGGATTTGTGGTAGATTATATCAAAAATATTGTTATCCATGCATTGGTTCATACCCTCCTTCTAGCACCAATTATATTGAGGGATATGAAGTCCCTTTAACTCAATAACAGGAACGAAACCTACCTAAGAGGCCTAATTAGACTCGTAAGCATTTGATGAGTGGTAAGGTTCTCCAGATTCATGATCTAGATGGAATTATCGATGGGATTTAATTTTGATTGACATATATGTATTTTCTATTCATCCTTTCATTACGATATATAGTTCTCTTTTTGGGTTCTTTTATAACTTTTATAATAAAAGAAAGATAAATATCTAAACTAGATGACAAAGGAAGCTAACTATGTGATGGGGGAAGGCTGGGTTGTAGGAAAACCTTTACACCTAAGCATGCAGACAAAGAATATCTAAAAAACTTCAAACTAACATTAAAACCATTTTTATTATTGGACATTCAACATTGTATGATATAACAATTACAAAAAATAAAATAGATATGCGACAATAAATTAGCGCAAGATTTTTTTTTTTCAATACTCTATTATCAATCACAGGTTAATACAATCGATTTCTATTCATCAAATCGAATAAAAGAACTGTTACAACGTTATAAGATAACTTTAAATAATAGGTACAAAAACTCTTACTCAATAAAGCAAGAAATATTGAATCCGAAGAGAAAGATAATCCCCCTCGGTCCAAATACATTTATGTCTCAGATGAAAGAAGTGTCTTTGGTTCTAAAAAAAACTTCTTAATTAAAATAACTTGCACAGAAATAGTTCTATTACAAAATTTCAGAAAAAATCCTTCTCTCCAAAACCATCGACCCATTGTCCAAGGTTGATGCCCTTATTTATAACAAAAAATAACTAATATAAAAATATCTACTAAAGTCGTGTTAAGTTGAGAAAATGCCACATGACAGAGTTTAACTATTTGTTCTCTTTTGCTTCTCCTTTGATCATCTATTAGTTTCAATAAAGTGGATTGTCCTTCTCATACTCTAACCACTTGAAGAAGATATCTTCACATGTGTTTGCATATGGAAACCTGTGTTGATCCCTCAGAGCGGAGAGGACCTTTGTTATCTCTATTTCCCATTTCTCGTACTTGATTAGTTTGACACTTAAACGTTGTAGGACTGCAAGAGCTTTACTCGAGGGTTCCATGAACTTCTTCACTTGACTTGGGATCATGCTTGAAATATGTGAAATCTATGCTTCTCATTCCAGTTCTTTCTCTTCATGTTGTTTGACTATGTCATGTGAATCAGCAAAATCCTCCGGTGGACTGAACTCTGGTAGATTAATGTTTTTTCCCCACATCTGGTTTGGCGCCCCTTTTTCAACATTTAAAAATTTGTAAGTAAATGTGGGTGAGCCACTTCAAAAATTCAACATTCGAGGATTTTGGAGCGTAGAATATTCATATCTCCCAGAGGCCCAGACTCCCAGAATCATTAACCATCACTTATTGCTAATTAACCCTGGATTTATCCTTAAACATTTGGTGTTTCAGTACTTTGGTAATTAGATGGTTCCGGATCTTTGAATCATGAGTTTGAGAATGTCCCAGAATTACAATCCTGCAGAGTGACATGGCAGTTCGAGACCCACATCGGTTGTTCAGGGATCTGGAACTTTGGGGCTCAGACACTTCGGGGGTTCGGAAAACTATGCTTAGTTTGAGTTGAAATTCCCCGGAGTGCTAAAATCCCGGATTGACTTGGTGGCCTATCATCATATCACCGATGTGTGATAGAAATAAGGGTGACACGTGTCACTTGAAATAGTACAGATGACAGACCCAAATATGCTTGAAATGAGTGCCACATGTCAGCACTGATGGATGCCATGTGGCTTTGTCATTTCAATGTTCAGGAGTTTTTGAGTGCTAAGTTTCGACATATCCGGGATGGTTGATTTTGCGAGGCGATGCGGCGGTTCAGATGAAGTTTGTGTAACTTGGTGATTAAACCTCATGCATTTCTAGAAACCTGATTGTACGAGAGTTGTTTATCTAGTTAGCCTGTTGGATCTTTACCATTGAAAATTTACCCTGTCTGTTTTCACAATCCAGGCCCGAAATTGACTTCTCTAAATTGTTTTGTTTTGTTCACGAGTGTTCCCTGTGCACACAAAAAGTCTTGGTCAACCTCCAGTGAGCTCAATCAAAGGCAAGCATGATGACAAGTATTCCAAGCCAAATCATGACATGAAATTATCCTTCAAGAAAAATATAAATAAAACGTGCAAAGGCTCAATCAAGAAAGAAAATGATATAAATTAGGTCAATTAGAGAGGGAAATTGACTCAACCAACCAGAAGGGGAATGCTTTTCAAGAAGGTATAGGTAAAATGAGGCAAGAGGGACATGGGTGTAGACTTAGGTTTCAACATCAGGGATAAGAAAAATAATAGATCGACCATGGTTTTCGGCGTTGTCGGGTAAAGGTTCGAACTAAAACCATGAGCTTGGTGTTCTAGCAATTAGTTGATAGTTAATGAGTGTATCAACATCTGTGGGTCGTCTTTGTTGTTGTTTCTTTGGTGCATCTAGGAAAAAGTTCCGATGCCGACCAAAAATGTCGTACAACACTGATGTGGAAATGATAACAGAGATGACATTGGGGACATCAAAATATGACGTGAATAATGCCTAAGAAATACATAATGTATATGCAAAAAACACGTGGTTGTTGATTTGACCTCTGGGGCATGAGGAGTGTTTCTTTTTGGTGTCAGGGATTTTATTTTTTTACACAGGTTAACGTTTCCTTACCCCTCTTTGTCGATGCCAAAAGCATATCAGTGATCAGATATTGGAGATTGTAGTTTCCTATGTCAATGATTTCACTTTTTCGGTCCATCGATGCCGATGGTGTATAGATGATTGACAATTGACGAGTTATGATGGTCATTGTTTCATAGTTTCATCCTTTCAGATTTTTCTGATACCGAAAATGTATCAGCGATCGACGATCGGTGGTTATTCATGGCCTATGTTGATGGTTTACCTTTAGTATTTTTTTGATGTTGATGTTACATCGACGATTTTTAGAAAAACAAATCTGTAGGCTAGAATCAATGATCAATGTGCTTTTCCTTCCATTTCTTCGACGTTGATGGTGCATCGGTGATCAACGATGAAAGAAAAAGATCAAGTTTAAATGCCAAGTTTACTTATAGAAAAAGATCAATCTGTTCAATAATTCCAAACCAAACTGAATATGATCGATGAAAAAACGTAACAACACATAAAGCCCATTTATCCCTACACAACTAACTAAATTTAGAAAAGACAAAGTGGTACCCAAAAGAAAATTCACAAAAGCTTTTAGGGTGTGTTGAGTGGTCAACAACACCCTCATCAACCACTGTACAAAAAATATTATGTGTCAACAATTTTTTGGTGTATGTCACTACTTTGAAAAAAGGACATGTTAAGGGATACGACGTTTATGGTCTGTAGGATAAAAAAAAATCATTCCTGAGTTAATGGTCTCGACCTCTCCCAAGGAAGACAACAACACTTTCCTCTATGAGGGAAAACTCTAGAGGAATTCCAAAGTAGACATTGCACAAGGATTTTGTGCTAGATCCTCCACAATGGAGTAATTATGAGAAACCCTTACATTTGGGTTGTGAGAAGTCTTTTTGAACGCACCTTTAGGGATGCAATTCATCATTTTCTCAATTTGTAGAGGAGTCAATGGGTTGGAGGATTTTTTTCCCTTATCAATAGATTCCAACATTCCGTAATTATGAGCCATGGATTGTAGATGAGCTTCGACTTTCATCATATAAATATTTGCGGTCCCATTATTAGTATTGGGCATGGGGGTTCCTTGACTACCCCTAGGCGTGCTCGTGGATGAAGAACCTTGAACCATATTTTTTCCTAGTGGAAAAGGGTTAGCTAGCATGGCAGGCTACTGCTGCTCCAATATCTTCTAGGGTTCCTCAAGCCAAGGGAATTGGTGATTCAAGTGGTCATCTGTGCAAGATTACACAAAAAGTTCAACTTTCTCTTTTCATTTTTTCCCTCGCCATCATTATTTTCATCCTTCTTATCCCCCTTAGTGTTGGTTATTATTCTCTCTTCCTACTCTGGGATGAGCCAGGTACAGGTCTAGAAAATATTCCAACAAATCCCTCTAAAACTATCATCCCTCCTGGTAAACCAGAAGGAAACACAACACACAGAGTGTATTGCGCAGTCTCACCTGATATAGTTCTATGGGTGACTGCAATTATCAAATTATTACAGTCTAGGAAAGAGTGGGGATATGGGTTTGGATTTCATATTCTTAGGCCTTGATCTAGTTGTTCTTCCTTTTATTCTTATTATTCATTCATCCGCTTAAATCTATGCATGCATCCTACCAAATCTAGAATATAACAGATCTCAAAGAATTATCCATTCATTCATTCATAGTATTATATACCTTGCATAAAGGAAACATACAATCAATTACAACACATAACACATGTGTTACCATGGTTCAACCCATCATGGGATACGTCCACAAAGATCTGGATTGTATGATCTTTTATTATGGTTTTGTAATATATGGTGTCACGCGCACTACAGTCTATGATCATACAACCACAAAATAGATTCCCCAATCCCTGTGAGTCTGTCTAGATCGTACTAGGATCATCAGCCTGTGATCTAACCCTCGAGATATAGTTTCTAGACTCTCCTACAACTCAACAACTTACAAAAACATATTGGATCTTAAAATCTTCTTCCTAGCTACGTAAAATAGTCTTCTCTAACATGCTCTCTCCTTTTCTCTCCTACCTAGACCTCTTAGGTACTTATTTATACTTATTCTTGGCTTCTCAACCATTACAATGTCTTACAAAAACCCTAACCATAATGTGGTTAGGTCTCCCTGCATGAATTCCTTGCATTCTTTCCTTGCATGTGTTGCCTTTCCTTCCAGCTGTACTTTTCTTCATTCTGGGTTTTTCCTCCAAAAACAAAATCTCCTAAAAAATAGGCATGCGCCCAACGGGCCCCCAAATTGACATGTGGCTTGTCCTGGGCCACCTAGGCATTGCATGCTCCCTTGACAGCCTCTGCTAGGATGTGGAACTTGTGTGTAAGTTCCCTTCCTTTGGCTTGGATTTGCAGATATTTTTTTGTTAGTGCCTCTAGTGCTTGTGTTGTGACCTCCTCTTGTATGATTACTACACACTCTGCCTGTGTTTGCGCCATGTTATTCTTGTCCTCCTCTAACTGTGTGATTATATTTGCTGCTTGATATTGAATATGTTCCATATGGGCTTGTCATTCTTTCTTCTATGTTTGCGCAAATTTTAACTCTACCTATAGCTTCTTCATATACTGCGTCCCTTTCAGACACTCGATAATGCTCATTGTCTTTTTCCTCTACTTGAGGTCCTAGATTACTATGCTTAGTCTTTCTTCCTCCTAGTCCCACTACTCTACCTTGTTGGTGTGGATTTGATCAGACCAGGGTCCTTCTCAGGTTACCAACAAAAGGTATCGTGTAGTCTAGAGTGCTGACGTTTTCATCTCCTCTGAAGAGAATAAGTCTCACCCAAAGCACAACCAAGAAATAAGGATAGGGAAGGGCAAGGAGAATACTTTGGTGGGTTACCAGAACCTTCAAGATTCACCATGAACTTGCACAAGATAGAGTAACTACATAACAAATCAGAACTCATGCATACTTTAACTAAAGATACTTAATTTGTGAAAAGAATTTGTAAACAGAGATATCATATTGATCTTCTCAAGCCTAAAAAAGTATTGTAAAGAGATAACTCATAAACGTAAACACAAAATGACACATTATATTTCAAAATTTTGGGTTCTTTTGTATATATTAGCATTAGAACTTCTCGGATACAATCTCAGAGATACAAATTAGTACTCTGTTACAAATGTCTGACTCGAGACTCATGTCACAAATCTCTATATACCCCTTTCTCCCAAAACTATATACATATTACATTTACAGAACCTTTCCTCAACCAATAAAAAAACTAACAACAACAACAACTAAAACCTAACCTATCAACAATAGCCAACCCTTTTACAATAATATTCATCTGATATATAGGCTGATTGAGATCTTCTGGATTTGAGCTCACATGCTCTCTTGTTCTGTTGTAACTTATTTTTCCTTGTTGGTGTTGCGTTGTCCCTTTCCACAACCAGTTTCTGTTCCTTTACTTGCTCCACTATCTAGATCTTTTTGTAGCTTTTGCAACTCGTGTTTAACCAAAATTGGGACTGTAGTCCTTCTTACACAATCTCCAACCCTAAATTCAAGCCTTGACTCACCCTCAAGTCAAGTACTTGGCTCTTTCACATCTTCTAGGAGTGCCTATTTATTTCCCTTGTCCTCCTTCTCCCCTTTCCTTTCCTCTTATTCTTGCACTTTCTCTTTCTCTTCCTCTTCAAACAAAGGGCCCAACTATGGGACCAAATCTAAGGCTTGCTTCCTGACTTCATGGAAACTCCCAATTTTATCATGCAACTTCCTGGAAATAAGTGAGGTCTCAGCTACAAACTACTGAGTCGCATTTGTGATACATCCTTTGGGCTTGGATGCGACTAGAGAGTTCCATTTAGAGTTTATTGTAGCATCTACCTGATGCATTTGCATATACATTGTCTGGACGACAAGTCGAAATTTGCACAACTACTTCTTGGTTATAGATTGTTCCTCAAACTGAGGATTCAAATCATTGTCTTCATGTTGGATTTGATCAAACTTCTCCTGTTGCTCCAGCGGATCCATAGTGACTGCAACTTCCTCATTAAGGAATTGTATTCTTGCGTGCACGTCTGCTAGATTTTGGTTTTGCCTTTCTGTAATTCCCATCTAGTCGTTGACTTCTCAAAATATATTTGTGAACTCAGCTGTGTGCTTGTGTAGTGCTACTCGAGCATTGTTACCTTCCAACACTACTTTCTCCATCTTCTCCTACAACTTCCGAGGTTGTTGTTCTGCTTCTTGTTGACTCTATTGCAACTGCCTTTCAACTACTCTGCGCGAATGGCCAATTGTGACCATACTCCTTGGAGTAGTTCGATTGTATGCTCAAGTTCTCCTGCAACACTGGATTCTGAAATTTGGGGTGCGACCTTCCTTATTTTGGGCCGGGCTGCAACAAGCCTCTCCTGGACTCGTTCCAGTTTCTAGTCCACCTGGATCTTGGCATATTGTTACTGTGTTCTGTTCTCTTGAGAAAGGAGTTGTTCCTTCCTTTCAAAATCTGCAGTCCTTTTGGCCTCATGGAGCCTCTTCTCTAGTTGATTAGTTGAGGCTTTAATCATTCCAACTAGCTGCGATGCTGGCCACTGTGCAAGGTCAGCAACGAAAGGGGTGGATTCCCTGGGTACCCAGACCTACAGTGGAAGTCCACTAGCCATTGAATGCTTTGAGGGAGTCTCTACCTCCTCCTCTCCTGTAAATGGTCCTGGAACAAGCCTCAACCTCAACGTCAATGACAAGAACATCAGAACATCTGTTCTGGTCAGGCAGAGTTGCAACAAGTCTGCGCATTGTTGGGGTTTTCGGAGGACTAGCTCCATTTGTTCCTATATCGATGTTGTGATTTGTCCTGATGTCATCTCAGATTCCTTTTGAGACTTAGGTACCTATACGTATTTGTGAGCCTTAATGTCCAGGGTTACGCTTCCAATAGAACCCTCAACCTTGGTCATTGAGGAAGTGTGTTGGGGAGTTTGGAATTGAAGATTTTGTATTGTTTGCATCTTCATTAAAGACAGAGTGTCCTTTATTGGCACAAAGGTTATGATCTGTTGATCCTAGGATTCAAGGTTTAGGCCAGTCAGTTGTAGCCTCTGTTAGGGCACTTCTGGGTTTGGACCAGGTATTTTTGGTCTCTTCTCAGGTATCTCAGGGGGATCGAGATGCATGGGTTTTGGATCACTAATTTGGGATGGAATGTCAGTTTTTGGAGGTGGCGACTGGGGTTTTTGTGGTGATGGAGTTTTCTCAATGATGATGGTGGTGGATGAAGTGGTTTCATGCTTAGTATCATCCTAGATATCTATGATATGGGATGATCGAGCCGTTGAGCGTGTGCAAGGAACAGTGGATGAAATGGGCTGGGGGTTCAGAAATTTGCTTGGTGATATCCACGTCCTAGTTTTCTTGGCCATTGGATCTATAATGAATGTGACACTAATGATTTTGTTTACATCCTTACCTATCAACATAACTTTCCTCGACAATTGCGGAAACATAGGGAGTGTTCTCTTTTTGCGCTCCAGTGGCTGCGTCTCTTCCTCCTTGTTGGAGTTTGTTATGCTCGGGCTTCTTTATTTTGTACCTTTGGGTCTAATCTCGGTCCTGACCATTTTCCTAACCCCTCTTCTTCAGCAGCTCTGCAGGTAGAACTTAATTCATCCCCGACTTGTGCGGGTTGCATTTGACTCCAGGCCATGACATAAACTCCTTGTCGAAGGCCTTCTCATCCAAGTAGAACAGAAGCATGCACGAGTGAAAGTCCTCTTTGTTGGCATACCTTGGCCACACAAATGTATGGTGACATTTCATGCTAAACACTATGTTCCGCATGTTGCAGTTGAGTAGTTTATGTGGAATGCATAACCTCTATGTTACATCGAGCAACCTATTGTACAATTTGGAGAACATCCTGTTGTTGAAGATAGTGTTCTCTAATTCTGACCTTGAGTGCCACGACTCGAACATTTTTTCCAAGCGCCCCTTATCTGTTGGAGAAACTGGTATTTCGGCAGGTGGAAGCCACTTCAGCATTGCGAACGCAAGCAACAAGTAACCTTAGGTGAAAGTACCACCTTTCTCCTATGCTTCCTCATAGGCCATGATGAGTTCCTCCAATAGATATTTGCAGCAGTTGAAGACAACGCCATTGATGCAAAAATATTCCACTGATAAAGAATCCAGTGTGCACTCTCCCTTATTGTAGGACCTCATTACCTTGCTAGAAATTATGTAGCAATCGGTCCTAACCATCTTAGGTAGTATGGGGTCGATCTTGGCTATGCACTTTCCCCCTCTTTGTATGAAATCGCTCATATAAGTTGGGCTCCTCGTCCTTCTTTCCATGCTTGCTGGGACCCTTGAAACCTTTGGACACATCCTCACCTTCGATGGAAATTCCCGTAAGTTGGTGGATGTCCTCTTCATGTATTGGATATCTCCTACCCAACCATATGCTTCTGTCATGTACCCTGCTAATCAAAAACTTGGTACACCTCACAACTTCTCCAGTGGTGCTGAAAACTGGTAAGTCCCTGAGGTTCATGATGGTAGAGTTGAACATATTGATAAACTCAAGATTTGGCACAAACTGCATGCCTCCCAACTCGTCTGGAGAGACACTCCAGAAGAAATCAATGTTCATTTGAGGGAATAAAACTTGGTATGTCAAGTCAAGGTCTAGGAGATTGACCTGCTTGACCTTTCCTTTGAGATCACCTACGATCTTGACCCAAGGGTCATAGGGCTTGTATGGTACTACATCCTTTGAAAAGACACCTCTTCTTGTTTTATCTCTTGACATGGTGAGTCTGAACTATAAGAAAATTTAGTAGAAGAAACAGGGATTGGGGATCATGACTGAGGGTCGAGGGATTACACAGGCTTGCTCACACTTCATAATTCACAACTCTCTAAGTTCTCTTTGGGAAACAATGCGTCCTACACCGAACTCGCAGATCCTTATACCCGAGCTTAGCTAGAAAGTTCTGTCATAACTGCTATTCATCATTAAACCTATATATGTAACTTCGATTTGAGTTGTTTGACGGGACTGATTAACGGGGTAAATCTCTTAGGTGATCTCCAAATTTACTAGGCAAGTTGGTCAGGGACGTGACCAATTCTATACCTTACCATTTAATGGATGAGAATACTGGCACGAATACCAATGGAATATTCATGTATCGTGTCTTTATGGTTTAACATAATTAGTACAGGGTATTGTAGCAGTAATAAAGGTTGTGACTAGACTAGGTTTGTGTGGCACATGGACTAGTATTGCATCTGGATTTGTCCCTCCGAGCATAAAGGGGTCCCCTTCATATTTAATGATTGTAATTAATATCTTCATGTTTCTTTTGATATGATGCTACTGAGTAAGAAGTTCTACATCAAACAACACTTACATAGAAAAAAATGAACTACATGTCGCAACGCAACAATGCACTCTTTGAATTTATTAACTGAATTCACAAAAATTGAAAAAAACTCAAATATAACTACTATACATGCTCCTTTAGACTAGATAAATACTTCTTTATCTCAGTTCTAAGACATATAGGGTTTTAGGCGAGCATCATTCACCCATTCTGGCCACAACATACCATCCAGTTGCATGAGTCTGACTTCTCCTGAAGATTGGATCTCTGCAAATACAAATGGTCCCAACCAATGCATGCACAACTTGCCTGGATGTTTCTGGTATTGACTGTCATAAAGTAGGACCTTGTCCCCTTTGCGCAAATGATTTTGTATTAATGTGTTTGTCATGCCAATATTTCTGCCTTTATTTCTCAACTGATTGATGGAAGTCTTCTAAAAACCTAGTCTCTTCAAGTTATTGCAATTCCATGAGCCTCTATGCAACTGATTCATCCTATGACATGTGTGTAATCTGTGCAGTATACAAAATCAGAGTAATGAATTATGTAGGTACCATAACCTCTTTCCCATAAACTAGCTGAAGTGGAGTGTACTTATGGATTTTCTTTGTGGTTGTCCTATAATCTGATAAAACTATTGGGACTTTGTCATCCTAATCCTCCTTGTTTGTGCAACAAACCTTCGTTAATCCTTTCTCCAAAATTTTGTTAAATACCTCCACTGTTCCATTGGATTGGGGATGGTAGGGACTAATTTTATGATGTTGGATCAAGAAATATGTTGTAAGATTTTCTATTGTACTACTGATAAAGTGACCTCCCTGATCACTGGTTAGACTCCTAGGACATACAAACCAAGTGATAATATTTTCAAAAATGAACCTAGCAGCAGTATCAGTCGAACAATCCTAGACAACTTCTGCCTCAGCCCAACGTGTAAGGTAATCGGTTTCGATAATAATATACCTAGCCTTTGAATGCTTAGCGATGGGGTTGAATGTCCCAATGAAGTCAATCGCCCATTTCTCAAATGCTTGTAGAGATCGAAATGGATGAATAGGTAAGTCATCTTGTCGTGATGGCTTACCCACTCTTTGACAAACATTGCAAGATCTAGCATATGACTTTGCATCCTCGAAGAGTGTGACCCACCATAGTCCAACTTGGACGAATTTATGCACAGTGGCCTTTCCTCCAACATGACCTCCCGCAACTCCACTATGGAACTCATGCAATATGTCTTGTATTTCATGATCTAAGACACATCTCCTGAGGATGCTATCTAGTCCCAAATTATACAGTTGTCCTACAATAAATTGATAGTCCATTGCACTAACCACCATGTGACATTTCTGAGTTGTGGAGTATGTTTTTGGGTAGTCCCCTGTACTTAAGAAGACTATTATGTCTTCCAGGTATTCTGGTATAGACTCAACTCGGAACAGGTCTACATCTAGAAGCTAATCATGGACTGCTCCACCACTTTCTCTTGACTCCAATCTAGATAGGTGATCAAGACCCACATTTCATCTTCCAGGCTTAATGATCACTTCAAATGAAAATTCCAGAAATAGTAGCAACCATAGAAAAATTATTCCTTCCAGAATAAGTTTATTAACTAGATATTTTAATGAAAAATGATCAGTAAAGAACTTAAAATGAGAGCCTAACAGATAATGTCTAAAATTTTGCAAAGCATAAATCATATCTAAACCCTCCCTTTATGTGGTTTTATAGTTGCACTTAGCTTGTGACAACTTCCTTCTAGCAAAGTAGATAGGATTATCCATGGCTCTATCTTCTGGTTGCACTAAGATGGCTCCCAAGGCAATACCTGATGCATCAATGTGCACATGAAATTCGTTTTCCCAGTTCAGAAATATCAGAATAGGTGATGTGATGAGATTTTCTTTTAGGATATCAAGCACTTTATCACACTTTGGGGTCCATTGGAAAACTTCAGACTTCTTTAGTAGATTTTCCAGAGGTGCAGTGATGTTCGCATATCTTTTGAGAAACCTGCGATAGTACCCTGTGTTCCCCAGCATGGAGTGAAACTTCTTAGCACTCGTAGGTGGAAGCATGTTCACAATAACCACAACTTTGGTTGGGTCTACTAGTACTCCTTATCGACATACTATGTGGCCTAACAAATTTCTATTTGGTACACAAAAGATACACTTTCTAAGGTTCAATGATATCTACAATTCTCTACATCTGTCAAACATCAGACGTAGTAGCACTACAAATTCCTTTAGTAGGTTTTATATCATCCAATCATCCATATATACTTCTATAAACTTGTGGAAAAATTCTCAGAAAGATGCTATTACAATCCGGGAAAAAACTGCAAGGGTATTCTTTAGGCCAAATGGAATCACATTGTATGCAAATGACCCCCATTCTATTATGAATGTGGTATTCTTTTTGTATTCTTCACCAATCCTTACTTGGTGATACCCCAAAAATCCATATGTAAATGAGTAAGATTCTTTCCCTGCAACTATTCTAGCACCTCATCAATAAAGGGTGTTGGGAAAGGGTCATGCACATAGACAAAGTTAAGGTTTTTGTAGTCTACACACACCCTAATGTCCTCTGTTCCTTTCTTGCTTTGGATGACTATTGGGTTAACCCATTCTTCTTATTCCATTGCAAAAATAAGTCCATCTTCCATCATCTTGTCTATTTCCCTCTTAACCTTCTCTTTCACTCTGGGGTGAAGGTGATATTTTCTATGCCTTACAGGCTTTGATCCTAGTTTTAGTTCAATTTTCATCTCTCCCATAGCTCCTTTAATCCATTTTAGCTCTGAAAATATCTTTTGGAACAAGTCCTCATACTCTCGTAATAGGCTATGTATTTCTAGGCTAGTTTTCTCATCCCACTAATCTCGCACCACAGATATCTTAGGTTTCTCTGTGGTCCCTATATTTAATTTGTACAACTTCAATGGATAATTATAAGAACCATCAGTATGGCTGGGTATGATGTTCTGGACTTATCTTCTTCCTTATGTTTCCTTAATGGCTAAGTTTCTCAATTCTTCTAAATCATCTAGGCTTTCCAAATCCTTTTCAATCTTATAGCATTCTATAGGTGTCTTGTCCAAGTTTAGGTGAAAGTTATATTGAAGTTCTTGGCTATTCTTTGCACATATCACTAGGTCTGATTTCCGTTTACCAGTATCTGTAAAAATAAATTCTTTAATTCTTTGCAGGACTACTTTAAGCTCAGGGTACTTACTTGTAAACAAGTATTCCTTGTAAAATTGATCTTCCAACGTTTTCCATTCATTGGTTTGTCTTCTGGTTTCTTCATATATGTACCAAGATTTTGGAATTAGTGAATGGGGAAATACTTGAACCCATAAGTGAGATGGTATTTCTGCAACTTGCCACTATCACTCACATTTTTCAATGTGTTCTTTAGGATCATATTGTCCATTGAATAGTTGTGCGACTTGGAAATCTATCTGCATCTCTGATTCCAACTACTCCTTATCTTGAAATATATATTGGATAGCTTGCTTCACATTGTTATCACCATTAAATTTTTTTGTATGAAATTGAGATTTTAGGACTTAGCGAGGCACTAAATTGGCTTGGAAGTATGATAAATAAAGGGAGAGGCTAAATCTAGCAGGAGGAGGCTAAATCTGACAGGGATCTAAGGTGATGGTACCTGATACGTCACAGATCGCGAGCTATCTAGACTGACAGTTGAGGATAATTTTAGGGGAGGATTTGCATGGAGGATAATTCTCAAAACTGGGTCGAAAACTAAACCATGGATTACGGTTTGGACCACGTGGTGCCACCAGGTGCATTTTGGGGTGACAAGTGAGTTTCCCCAAACCACTTCCTTGTGCCCCCAAAATTGGAAAAGTATATAAAGGGTATTTGTTATATATTTTATTATTTTTCAAAATGCTGGAACATTTGAAAGTTAGCGCGACCACCCTCGTTCAACTATAGCTCAACAGTATGCCAAGTTCACACAATTTCTTCTCATTTCTGGTTATTTTTCATCGCTTCCATGAACCCTATCATAATTTCAGTGACAGAGCAATACCCCGTGTCGAATGAAGAAACCCTAATTGACTGAGATTCAAATGTTTTCGACACCGAAATCACCATTTCATCCATATTTGTCTAGAAACAACCTCTCTGATAATGTAGGAAGGAGTATACCATTCCTTGAAGCAGTCCAACCCTCCATAGTCCCGTATGTTGTAGAAGTCGGTTTCCCTTTCCCAAATTTATAGGTTGGTGCGCCTAACAATATTCACATGAAGAAAAGGTCATCATGAATAAATAAGGTTCTGAGGTCATGTGTAGGATAGAGAGTATGTGAATTCGATATTCCCTCAGTATACCAGAGTCTTTCTCTGCAATGTATGAACCTTTCAATGAAGAAAAGTTAATTAGGTTATACAAAGAGTGTCCATTAGAAGTCAGAGATCTGTTCTTGCAGACAATTGTCAAACAAGAACATTTTTCAGAGATTCTGTCTTTTTCAATGAATGTGGGTATAATGGTTATTAAAGTCCAATGGGTCTGTTCCCTTTTGAGTCAGGTTTTAGGTTTGGATAATGACAAATATGTATTCGATGTCATGCTCGGTTTCATGTTGACCTTTTTTTATGTCAGAGACTGGTCTATTAGTCCATATCAATTTTGATAAATTCATAGCTGATAATATCCATAAGCAGCTGGTAAATTTCAGTGCTCTAAGGAATTTCAGATACTACACCTATCTATTGAATATTTTCATAGAGAGCAATAAGAGATAATTTCCTAAAGAAACATTCATATCAACTGAATGTAAAAGGATTACATTGCTTATTTTCATCAACAAAGTCATGTCCCTAGTTTACAGTTTAATATTCAACACTAGCTTATGTAGAGTTCTGGATGACATGAGGAGCTATCTACAACCAAATCTGGAAAACAAAGTGGGGGAGTAGGTACTATTCATGCATTCAATAGTGCTCTGGGTTTATGGTTGTCGTGAATTGTTAAGCCCTAATATTGGCTCATTACCCCTTAATTGGGGCATATTATATTAGTAATGTTATTTTATTTATGTCGGCTTTAGGCCATTAGTTGTAATTATACCTCCTAGTCTCCTATATATACCAAGGAGACATTTTCA
>SNQJ01S0138037.1:27147-40711 GCA_010110895.2 Picea sitchensis | reverse complement strand
GTCTATTAAAACATTATTAATATTTCTTCAAGTGATCATCAACAATATACAACATATGGACAGTAAAAGTAAAGAGAAACAGTCACACATAAGGTATACACAGAGACATATTTTCACGAGGAAACCCATAAAGGGAGAAAACCTCTTCTTCTTCGAAATGATAGGCAGTCTTTTAAGTTTTGTACAACATCTATAATTGAGCACCAACTCAATGTGAGGCTGTTACCTCTGTTTTACAAGCTGCAACTTGTTTGACAACACCAACTCTCTGGTTTCTCTAGAACCCACTAGAAGGAAGCACCGACTCCCTTAATGTTCCAGCACCAACTGGATGGAAGCACCAACTTCCAGTTACACAGGTTCCAATCTATATAACAGAGAAAACTTGTTCTCCCTTGCACCACCCTACCACCTTGGTTTCTCTGGCTGCAACCAGATGGAAGCTACAACTTCCTGTGTTCAAGATCTCACTTGAACCTCTGAGGAAAACATTCCTCCTGAGCACCTCCCAACCTCCCTAGAATATGAATGTATAAATAAACAATCAACTACACAGATAAATCAATTCTTACCAATCTTTCTTTGTTCTGTAAATATGGTCTTCTTCTAACTGTTCTGCAATTCTTCTCTTCATTTGTCTGTTCAATAGGTGTGCTCTGCATCAACTTGTTCTGTCATTCTTCCCTGCTTCAACTTGTTATGTTATTATGCTATGCTTCAAGTTTTCTTCATCATCTATTACTCTTCTCTGAGATTCATCTCACACTGTGCATATTCTCAATCTCACACCACACATTCTACGATTTTCCCTTTCTTATAGGTTCATTCATTTTTCATATAGAACTACCCGAAAACACACAGTCTGTCTCCTTTTCTTTTATTCCCCTATCCACGGTCATTCCACTTCGCATTTTCTTAGGCAAAAGAAAGACAACTATCCAAGAAACTGAAACGCCAACTGATTGGCAATCATGAGTCCAGTTCGCTAACATATTCGTAACTGAGGAATTAATTTTGAGAGAGAACAATAACCCTTCGATCTTTCTTCAAATCCACCTGCACCATTGGATTGGATTCATGAGATCTTGCATTCATTTCGACATTTCTGTAGCCAAGCTTAGCACCTCTAGCTTCTACCTCCATCTTCCATCGATGTGATCAATGGCTATGACCACACGCTTATGCATAAATCACTTTTGCAAATTCTCATTTCATGAATTTCAAACACTATGCTCCATTGACTCCAAGTCAGGGAAATTTTGATCGCTTGCCACATGTCCTATAATTCAATGGTCCATATCTGATCTTGATTCAACGGATGTGATTGAATCGCGATTTCGCATATTGCGATTTCAACATTCATGCTGCATTGTTTTCTTTGCCTCTCCATGTCGCGATTCACGAAACTCTGATATGGAATTAGATCAACGGTCCAGATCTGATCTTGATTTAATGACTGCGATTGAAGCGCGATTTCGCATATCGTGATTTCGACATTCTTAATGTTCAATGTTTTTGTCACTTCAAAGTCCTGATCCATGAAAACCCGAAATGGGGTCGGATCAACGATCCAGATCATACCTTGATCTAACGGCTCGGATTATGTCGCGATTCCGCAAATCACGAGTTCAGGATTCTTGTGATTGATATTACTTGACATATCCAACTCTCGATCCGTGAAAATCCAACATAGACTGGAATCAACAGTCCAGATTCAACCTTGATCTAATGGCTCAGATTAGATCGTGATTCTGCATATCGCAATTTCAGGATTCTTGTGATTGATATTACTTGACATCTCCAACTCTTGATCCGCAAAACTCCAACATAGATTGGAATCAACTGTCCAGATTCAACCTTGATCTAACGGCTCAGATTACATCATGATTCCATATATCGTGATTTTGGGATTCTTTTGATTGATATTACTTGACATCTCCAACTCTCGATTTGCGAAACTCCGACATGGAATGGAATCAATGGTCCAGATTCAACCTTGATCTGATGGCTTAGATTACGTCGTGATTCTGCATATCGCGATTTCAGGATTCTTGTGATTGATATTACTTGACATCTCCAATTCTCGATCTGCGAAACTCCGACATGAACTGAAATCAACGGTCCAGATTCAACCTTGATCTAACAGCTCAGATTAAATCATGATTTCAAGAGGTTAGGGAACCATGTTCCTTTGACTCTCTAGTCAATGAAATGACGATCTATCCCCATGTGTCCTACCCATAAATGGACGGTCCTCCTTCTTTCAGAATTTGTATGCTCGCTTCTCCTTGTACTTTAAAAAATGTGCAGGTTCTCCTTGATCCAATGATGGTCGCGTCCTGCACTTGGATCTAACGTTTGAGATCTGTCCTCCTCTTCAAGGCTCTTCTTGTCTACATTCATATCTGACGACCTTCGTTCTTTCAAGAATTTTGAATGGGATCCAACAATCAGAAAATGCTTCTCAAACTTTACGGGCCTTCGATCATTCGATTAGTGTTGCATTGCCTTCGATCATTTGATCTTCCTGAACTTATCTTCAGTTTGCCTATCTATTACAAACTTCCTATACTCATGCCATCTTCATTGTTGTACTTTCCATCAATGACAAGCATTCGCTGTCTGTTAAATATTTGCCAACAAACCGAAGGTTAAAATAATTAATGGTTTCACCATATTTATAAGCGATATTATTGTATTCCCTTAACTACTCTACCAGACTTTTGGACTATCCATAAGTGGACTTGAACCAATAAACCAAGTCTTCCAATGTGGTAAGAATTTTGGGAGGTCAAAAAAATATGATGCAACTTTCCCTTCAAGGGAATTGACAAATAAGTGCATGCAAGTGTCGTTATCGTTGGCCTCAATGTTATGAAAAGCATTGGAAGAGGATACCGAATGTTCATTTGTAGAAACAATATTATTCCTCGAGAACTTAGTAAGATGTTCCTTAAACTTTGGTAATGGATGAGTAACGGGTGCTAGATTCAAGGGAGAAGACACATGCCATGGAGTGATCGTAGAATATTCTTCGAACTTGAAAATCCCATATTTATTTATCACTTTAGTAGGATTGGTAGTGGATTGGACATGGATATTATGATTGCATATACTACCAATTGATAATGAATAAAAAGGTTGGGAAGAGGAGGCACCTCTAGTTCCACTACCATTACTTGCATATGTCATGTTGAAGGTAATAGGTATAGGTGATGAAGGTGAACTAACAAAATATGAGAAAGTTCTCCTTAGAGAACTTTCTTGAGTCGAAAGAACGACTTTCCTCCTTCCTATTTAAAAAATAAGAGTAGCTTCATGGGACAATCCTCTTCTTCGAGAGAGATACAAAAATTTGAGGACATAAAAATAAAAACAAAGGACTTAGGAAAAGAGAGGTTAATGATGATTTTTGGGTTGTCTTTGCCTGGATTCCCAGTTTTCACGGATACTTATATCTCTTTCAACTACTTCCCAAGAGTGTTCAAGTTCAACATGAGTACTAGAAATCTCTAAAATAGGGTTGAACAAGGTTAAGGCAATTATAGTTTGGTTGTTAAGACTGTTTCCAATATCAGGTTGTCTTGTAATGGGTATTGTCATGGAAAAAACAATCAAGGAGTATTTAAACAAAATAGAAAAATTTAAAGATAAGAGTGAATACAATAAACCAGAGAGATATGTAAGATCTCCCTAGTATGGTCCCCAAATAAATGACGAGGAAAGGGTATGTAAGACATTACTCAAGCATTTTCAGATCTTGTCGGGCTAAGACAAGATAGTTTGGAATGTTACCCAGAGTTTATAGCCTAAAAAGAAATCGCTTAATCCACAAGCATTAATTACAGAGGATCGAGGATGGTTTTTATGTGTTGTATATGTCAATGCAAAAGAAGTAAAACTTAAACAAAGTTACATGAATGTGTATAGAAATTATACAAATGTGTATATGGATATCGAATCAAAAGAATGAACCAAATCATTAAAACACATGTGTGATACTGAAACGAGTAATCATATTTTTCATTTATTTCATTCTGAGATACAAAACCGAGTTCTCTCTACAAATCCCTGCGAGGGTAGGGACCAAAATCAAATTTAGAATCCTTCGATGGGAACCATACAAAAATACTCTAACAATCAAGAAGAAAAATGAAGATAAAGATATGGATCATCCTACTACAAAATGTTGTCACTTGACTCTGCAAGATATTCTTTAGCAGTCATGACACTCAATTCATGCACAAACAAAAATACACAGACTATCAAAGATAAAGCATACACCTTTAAAAAAATTGTTGAAATATGTGATTCGGTTTTTGAATCTTGTTGCCTTCAATAAGACCCTGTTGCCATCAAGAATATTAATCTTTCTAGTAAACTCATAATGAATGAAAATTGAAAGTATCTAACTAGTATAGAGAAAACCTCATGGTTGTAGTTAGCCTTCTATTCTCCCTCTTTTCTCTTCATTTGATTGATATTTTATTCTTCCTCAATAAGTTATGGTAGTTGAACTACCTTTCTTTAGTTAAGTTAAATTAACTTAGCTAATTAGTTTGAGACAAATAAATAATAATAATATATAAATAAGGGTCTTAAATAATAACCTAAATAGGTGGGACCCCTTGTGACACCCATTTATTTCCTTTTATAATAACAAATATCCAAATCATTTAATTCAAAACATCCCCTTGTAACTCCTGCTTCATATGTATATACTCAAATAATAAATATTAGTAGAATGTAATATAATCATGTCCCCAAAAAATAATATCATTTCCAAGTTGTCCAATAAAAAATTCTCAAGTGAATGTTGTTGTCCAAAATGATGTCAAATATATGCTTGTTTTTTAAAACTTTAACAAAATAAAAATATTTTCTTCAACATATAAAACAACCTCAATAATAATAATCCATATTTACTATGCGAGGCATTAGGCCTCTTCTCAATGCTATCCCCTTTTTATTTTTTTGTGGCATCCTTTGACTGGTTAGAGATTTGAGGCTAAATTGCATTAACAACATGAGAACAATCATCCTTAATATGAAGGTGGGAGGAAATTGACTTGGCAAAATCTTTGGATGAGCTTAAGTGAGTGGCTATTCCTTTTCCCTTATCCTGCACAGGCTCGGGGTCATATGTTCTTAATATGTTACTGGCATGTGATGACTGCATGGGTGAGACAATAGGCTCATCTTGGGAAACTTGGTTTTTTGGTGGTGGAGGGGTAATGCTAATGATGCAGTGGGCCAACTGTGGTAGTGAACAATAGGCTGGTGGAAAATCTCTTGTCAACCATCATTGTTGGGTAGTTATGGTTGCATTGATACATGAGGAGGGACTAGGATGTCGAAAAGGTTTTGATGTGCTTGGAATGATGATCTTTCAGGTCAGGGTTGGAGGATACCTTGGCCTACTAGGTTGAAGAATACATCCTGGAAAATATGGTTCAATTCTTCGGGGTCAACATCAAAATGTATAGATAACCAAAGTCTTATGTGACCCCTATGGCAATTTACCCTTTCTATGTTAGCTCTACCATTACTAGCTCTGCTGAAAAAGATCATCCTGAAGTAATAGTACAAAACATGTCATGAAAATTTCTTAAAAATCCATGCATTAATTCTACCTAAATAGAATTAAATGTTGGCTCTTATCATTTACCACAGAAGCACATGCAATCCATCCATAAAATCACCAATCAATTCTTGTTTGAACAAGGAGTGAACATGGATATTGGGAAGATGGGGGGATTGTAATGAGCATAAAATGGTCTAATGGATAGGAAGACCACGAGTACTGTTCAAGAAATTTCAGAAAAAAATCACACTAACATCCAAACACCAATCAATGCCCAAATTATTCCTTTTAATACCCATTTCATTGTAATGAAATTCACAACAACAGAACATGGAATTTAAATGTATCTGGGAAAGTGAGGGGATTGTAATAAGTGAAAAGTGATATAATGGTTGGGAATGAGATGGTTACTATTATGTTGATGAATTAACATTTATTATATTCAAATCATCACTTTTATTATTCCAAAAACATCTATGTTCAACATTCAAACTCAAGACCCAATTGTTCCAAAAAACCAAAAATATAAGAAGCCTTAGAACTGTCACCCCACAATTTCCAGATTTCATTTTCCTTTACATAGATATCTATTACTTGAGTAAAGGTGCAAGGAACTGTTTAACATCCAATAGGTAGGGCCAAAAATAACCAATACAAACCATTTAACTTCCACATAAAATAACATAACCCAAATGTTATATAATAAGGAGAGCTTGAAAATCTTCAAATTCCTATTTGTTTAATTTAACTCAACATTATAAAATATTTAGCATAAACCAATTTATGTAGGAATTATACAACCATATAGGTTATTTCAACTATGCACGTTTAACATGATAGTGTTGAAATAAAACCACTACAACCATCTTCATTCACTGCAAAATTTGTTTCCTTTTAATTGGAGGATTTTATTTTCATATGTTACTTAACAACATAATGATTCCAATAACAAAAATTAGACCAACTAAGGGCACGATGGAGTGCAACCTATGCAAACCACAATTGGACATAAGTTTAATGTCAAGCCTGCAATGCTTATCATGTGACAGACTGGATTTGAGGGTCTATTGGATTTATTCACCAGTGATCCACCAATAAAAATCGACCAAAAACATGGCAATAACATAATCCAATCAACCCTCAAAGGTAACACACAACCAACGATGCAAGTAATAGGTTTACCCATTGTTCAATCAGATCCAAACTCAAATTAAATCCCTAGCAAGTGTTTACAACCACCGAGCCAAAGAGGGTCGGGTTTGACTGGAGGGAGAGAGTGTTAGTTAATGGAGTTTATACAACCAAAACTCTAACACCATCATTACAAACTATGACACAATCGAATCCAAAGTGCCACCAAAAAATTCCCTCGTATACATTTAAGACTATGGGAGGAAATTCAATAGTTCCACCATCCAAAAACCAATCATAGAGAAAGAACCAAGCCTCACATTCACCCAACCAACTATCACATAACTTCAAACTAGGTCGTGTTCGACACCCGGGGGGAACCAAAACCTTGTTTCTCCATTTCATTCATAACAACAATTCCCTTAGACCACACAGGGTCACAAACAACACCCACAGGTCGAACATAAAATTTTTAATAGGGAAAGATATAACAGAGGGCCTATGACTATGTAGGCACATCAAGAAACATAACCCATCACAACCAAAACACCATTGATATTAATTAAGGAAAACCCATTTCAAAATTGTAGAAGGAGCGAAACACAGAGTCATAACATACCATAGTTACCATAACCAGCACCAAAATGGAGTATCATAACTAATCTATTATCAACAAACCCCAAAATTAGAGCGCTCAACTATGACATGGAACAACAATATCATTTAAGCATAGAGGGGCTTCCACAGTGCAACATATTAGATATCATTTTCAGGATTAACTGCGTAGTGTAAGTCATTAATATATGACCCATATCCATGAATATTAGTCGCAACTGACCAATAATTCTCATGATTTGAATAGTCCACTTAGCAATCATTGCATCGGGTGATGCTCACAGGGGTGAAGAAATGGGATTGAAACCAACGAAATGAATCGCATATCATCAATCATCACTTCCGAGGCTTGCACCTTGGTAATCAGGAATTCCTAGGTGGTCACCCATCCCAAGATGTCTCTACCTCAAGTGCACTTGACTGTGGAGTTTCCCCCACAATCAAGCCCACTTATCTTGCCACCTGTTGATGGGTGAAATTGTCCGTTCGTCAATTGAGAGAGTGGAACCGGTCCGGGGTTGTTTAAATAACCCAAGCCGTTTGGAATGAACCACCCTAACGGGTTTAACGGCTCCGTTGGCCGCCCTAAGGTCCTAAGAAAACCAAAGAGGAAACTAACCTAAACTAACTAATCTATCTAAAACAAATAAAACTAACTAAACTAACTAAAACTAATAAAACAAACTAACTAAAACTAAATACAAGAAACTAAACTAATTAACAATAAATAAAAACAAACTAATACACTAATCTAATTAAAACAAACTACTAATAACTAAATATAAACTATGCTAATTATTATATATATACAAACTACTAATTACACTAACTTACTGATTAGTTGTCTAACTACTTGTTATACTACAACTTATTCACGAATATACATTATCTACAACTCACAGATTTAAATAAAATCTGTAAAACTCATTGAATTTCTGTCCTAAGACAGCAAGATATGTTTTTTTTTATGTTTTATATTTTATGAAAAAGAAATAAAACTTACTGAAATTAAACGATCTAATATATTTACTGAAATTAAACAATCTAATATAAATCTAATTAAACTTATATTTAAATTAAACTACTTCTGAAAACAACAAAGAAAAGATTAACTGGCCTGGAAGCGCTCCTAATTTGTCCTGTGTATGATGACTTTGAAGCTGGTTGGAGGAAGGAAACTCGCACCGGATTGATCCCAAAAGCTTCTCGTAAACGATCGGCTGCGTTGCTCTTTGAGTTGTTAATAGGACAAACAAGACATAAAAAATCATAACAATCTTATGATTTATAAATCTCTGCAATAAGGGAAACCTATTATGCAAAAACTTATATTTGATAATCCAATCAATGAAGAAGATAAACTTGTCATTCACAAACTGAACTAAACAATTGTTTGTCTTTTATACACTTGGAAGAAACCAGATATGAATTACAATGATTAAAATTATATCATTTGCACATGATTAAGATATCTAAAGTAGTCATTAATCAGATACAAATTGATATACACAACATGAAACAAAATATTGATATAATGAGAAGCTAAAGCTGTGACAAAACACCAATTTCTGCCTCAGTCTGTATTAAAACTCCATATCCTTGTTCTCCCACGAATGAGGATATCATTATTACAAAAATCATAAGTATATATAAGTCTCTCCACAGGGTAAAACCTCCCTGTGGATAATATCAAACTGTTTTACATAATCTGGGAGATATCCCAAAATCAACTAAACTAGGAAACTAAAATGCAAGTAAAATATTTGAAATATCCCCTAACTGCTCATCATATCCACTGCAATTTCGAATTCATTTGCAATAGACCAAGAATATCAAGTTAGAAATATATTTCAGTAACAAAACAATAAAAATCCAATCTAACAGACTTAGCTACATAATCATCTGATTTTGTAGCTAGTCTAAAATAGCATACAGGACCAGATAAATATCAAATCAAATCTCTTTAAAATAATCCAATCCAATTTTCTTTTAATAAACATTCAAAATGAATCACCAATGGTTCAAATGATTTTATCATTTAAATTAAACAAAATCAACAGTGATTCAATCGTAAACAGAGGTAGGATACTCTGTTTTTCTTTTGCCATAAAATCGGGTCAAAATAATAACAAGACTGTTTCAATTCAAATGGAAACAACAATGAGTGATATTGTATGTGATACGATCTAATACAACACAATCATAAATCATTAGTTATGGCTATAATGACGGATCCATATCGTTCAATCAAATGTAAAGATAGGCAGACTGTAACGATCATGTTCAAATGAAACCATGCTTAACAACATCGACCCAAAATTCGCCATTGATTTCGATCGCTGAGTACCAAATAGTTAACAGACAGGATCAATGAATAATAATCACAACCATCATCAGATCGATAGAGGTGATAATCGTAAACTGGACAACAATCGAAACAAATCGTGGCTGAGTTAAATATAGAAACAAATCGTGATCTTGGATATAATCATTTTCGCTTCTCAAATCAAATTTAAACAGTATATTCAATATGAATTGGACTGATCATATGGTGGAGAAAACCAACGCGAGTCAACAGGCTGAGTACAACTGTTACGATTCGTATCAATTCACGATTTGGATGGATATAAAACATAATCATATTAAACATAATCCAGACTATATTCAAGCTTGGTCGAAAATCATATGTACACAAAACCGTAACAGTTAACCATTATTGTCAACCATATAGTATACAATATAACCAATTCGGATCGAAACATTGATTGTGTTCAAAATTGAAATACAAAACAGTTTGTGTCTATAATAGATACAACGACTTTGATTAGCAACAGAACATCCAAATTAAGCTAAATGAAACCAATCAAATCCATAACACAATCAATCAAGTCGAAGGAGATCTAATCAAAGCTAAACTGGGAAAACGAATTTAATTAATCAAAACATAACTATGTACACGATGCATATAGTATGACAGAGCAAACCCAAACTGTAAACAAAGCTATGAGTTTGTTATATAAACATGTCATAGACATACTAGTGAGGCTGCCCAAATTGTGCCAATTTTGAATTCGCGACCGCTGTAGCAGACTCCACATTCTTAAACAAAATAGAACCTGTTGTCCTCTGTTTCTTATCAGTGGCTTGCAATTCATCCTTTTGACTGGTAAGCCATGCAACTTGATCCTCCAAATAGTGAATTCTGGACTGTAGCATAGGTACATCAAGATAATATCTTTCCAACCATGAGCCGCACTGATCACAGGGTGGCGCTATGGGTTGAGGTAGAGCAGGAGAGGGTTTTGACGAATCACTGGGGGCTTTACATGGCAGCTTAATTCCAGGGTAATCAGGATCGTTTTGTAAGCAAGGTGGTAGGTTTGACACGAAGTCATATGAGGGTTTGGTGCACATACCTTCGGAATAGGGATACTCACTTGCCAAAAAGCATTCAACCTCTGAATCAGAGTCCTCGCTTAATACGATAGGGTCAGGATTGACAGGGGGCTTCGACTTGTTCCTTGCCATATGAGATATTAAACGGGCATTCTTTTTTCCTTTGGAATTCACAGCAGGTTTGGCTTTAGGTTTCTTTCCCACAGGCTTAACAGTCTCGACATCCTTAGTCACAGAGTGGGGTAGGTCGATAGGTGAGTCGGGTAAGGGTTTAGGTAATAGGATACTGTAGGGTTCCGGGGGTATAGCTTTGGCTTCGGTCACCACAGGTTTGTCAACCTGTGGAGGATTCAAATCCACAAAATTATTGCGAGCAAGGAAATCATTCCAACAGTCTCGGTGCAACCCCAAATGATAAACAACAAACATTTTGATCAACCCATAGTGAAAGAGGTTGCTATCAGCCTGGTTTCTTTTATATCTCTTAGACATTTTAAACAGGCTTCTAAGAAGATAGTAAGGCATATTAAGATCATAGCCCATGAAAACCATAAGTAAACGAAGGTGATGTAAGAAAACAAAACCATACCGACCCTCGCAGGTGATAAATTGTTTGGTTATCATCAGCAAATTGTGCCAACGTTGCTTGAGCATGTTCATGGGAAGACCTTTGTCACAGGAGCTAACCTTACGCAACTGGAAGAGCAGTGTCCACAGGACCTCTTCCACTTTGCAATTCTTGGACCATTGTTGTCCAATGGCAGGCAGACCCATAGCTAAACTGATAAATTGCTCATTAATTTCCAATTGGACATCCCCTACCTTGGCTCAATAGCCATCAAAGGTCAATGCGAATTGCCGAGCCACGCAGGGATTAAAACCATCAAACTTTTTTATGAACGGGAGCCATCCAAATTCCTCAAGGTCACTGTGAGCACTGTCGAACATCAACAGAGCCTGGCTACCATTCGGTTCAGCCCTCATGATTGGAGCCATGGTGCGGGCTCATGGTAAGGGTTTGGGTTGAAAACAACAACACACAGGAGCAAATTCGCTTGGGTTAATAGCTATGAACGATGAAAGGGGAATCATTAATGTGTGTGTGCGAGGGTGGTGGTATTATTCACCGCCATGCAAAGCAGTAATGACAAAGTACAACCTCTATTCAATCAATCAAAACATAATTGAAACCACATTAATCGGCCAACCCAAAAATCAAACGGTGGATAACATACCAATGCGCCATTGTATTATTTCAAACCATGAATGTTCAATGTGAAATCAAACTCAAAGGTTTAATATGTGTCATCATATAAGTGTGTAATCAAATGTCTATAAAACAATGTGACAATTGATTTCATAACATTTGACAAGCCAAGAGTTTATAATAATAAGGATCACATCATATACATTAAAACAAAAATAAACCATGACCCTTATGCAATTCAATGACTAGGCAAGTCTCAAAAACATAAGATTTCATGCTCAATGCCTTACCAGTTTAATCAAATTAAATTGCGCAATCAAAGTAATAATAGGCAAATAGGCATAGTTCGAAAATCCTTACAACCACTTAATGATAAACCAAAGGTAAGTGCCACTCAAAATATCAATAAAAGATCATGACAGTTCAGAGAACGATGGAGGAGTTTTCATGCTTACAGTCGTGAAAACTAAATGGAGACCAATTTGCAAATGTCGCAAGGGATAAAAATATCGTCTATTTACAAAATGCAACATTAATTTGAAGTTCAGAAGTCATAGGTGTAGGCAGCTTATAGGGTAATGGAAAAAATTTAATTAGCTGCCAACACTACCCCATTTGCAAAACCTTGGAAAGGATTGTGCCTTATGAACTATCCAGTTAGATCTCCCTTCACTCTTATTATTTAAGCATAGAGGGGCTTCCGCAGTGCAACACAAGAACCAACATATTTTGTATTCATGGTTGTCACACAAGAACCAACCATAAGAAATTTCACATGTTGTTACACATGTATTACATGTTGTTACACATGTATTTTACATGTTTCTACTCCTATATGTCAAATCCTAGAAACATTCCTTAGTAAAAAGACATCATCAATCAAAGCCATAGTTTAAATGCCAAAAGTTCTTCAAAAGATCCTTGCATGGTTGCATGAGGACATGCAACAAGTTGAGTTGGGGGGTATGTTGGGCCTCAAAAATGTCCTATTTTCATCCACCTTTCCCTTCATTATTCCCTTCATTAAGCGCACTTTAGCTAGAGGCATATTGGGATGGGTGACCACTTGGGAAGTCCTGGTTACCAGGGTGCAAGCCCCGTAAGTGATGATTAATGCTATGCGATTCATTTCGCTGGTTTCAATCCCATTTATTCACCCCTGTGAGCATCACCCAATGTAATGAGGGCTAAGTGGACTATTCAAATCATGAGAATTATTGGTTAGCTACGACTAATACTCATGGATATGGGTCATAGATTAATGACTTACACTACATAGTTAATCCTGAAAATGATATCTAATATGTTGCACTGTGGAAGCCCGTCTATGTTTAAATAATAAGAGTGAAGGGAGCTCTAACTAGATAGTTCATAAGGCACAATAATTGCTAAGGTTTTGAAAATGGGGTAGCAAGCTAATTGGGCTTGATTGTGGGGGAAAATCCATAGTTAAGCGCACTTGAGCTAGAGGCATCTTGGGATGGGTGACCACCTAGGAAGTCCTGGTTACCAGGGTGCAAGCCCCGGAAGTGATGATTGATGCTATGCGATTCATTTCTCTGGTTTCAATCCGATTTCTTCACCCCTGTGAGCATCACTCGATGCAATGAGTGCTAAGTGGACTATTCAAA
>SNQJ01S0138037.1:3476-15332 GCA_010110895.2 Picea sitchensis | reverse complement strand
TTTTCCTCTTTAACTTTTTAGGTTTTTTCACATATAAATTTGTTTTTAAAATGTTTTTGTTTTTTTAAATTTCAATTATGTTTGTTTTCTTATTTATTTTCGTTTTTAATTGATCCCAAAAAAATGAATTATATTTTTTTGCTAAATATTTAAAAATATTTTTATTTAACAACAATTATTTTCTATGTAGCCCCCAGGGGGGCAACTCAATTGGCAAGTGCCGTGAAAATGAAGTTCCATGGGGTTTCGAGTTCAACTCCCCCTGACTTACAATGTGTGTCGTGTATGGGGCCTCGTGGGCACACCTGGAGGTTATAGTGGTAGCAGTTGGATAACACGGCCACGTGTAACGTGAGCACGTGCCCAACTAGTTGTTGATTCCTCCAGACATAAAAAATAAATAAATAAATAAATTATTTTTTATGTATTGAAGTAAGGCAAAAAACGTGTGTTAAAAATGATATTGTCCACTATATTTAAAATGTATGGAACCATAACTTAATTAAGGATGGATAATTATATGAAAAATCTCAATTCCAAAAAAGTAAAAGGTGTACAACATTTTTAACATTGGATGAAGCATGGAAATATGATTAAAAACAAGATTGAATAAAAATAAAAATAAAAATAAAATGGAAATGTTTGAAAATAGATGAAAAAACATCGTTGAGAAAAAAGAAAAAAAGAAAAAAAATTTAACAATTTGAAAACAAATGGAAAAATGAGCATTTAAAAAAACAAAGTGGAAACCTTATGTATCAAAAAATTTAAAATATCAAAAAAACACCTAAAAATGGAAGGGGGTGCTACCGGTAGCACCATTTTTAAAAACGGGGTAAAAAACTTAACCCCCCCCCAAAAGGAGAACTTTGTAGAGTTCTCATTAAGTTGGTAACTATGTTCAAGTCAAAGTACCACCACCCAGGGACGAAGCAGACTCATCCAAGAAAAGGAAGGTTTCACCTCTGAAGTCTTCCTCTAGAAAGAAACCAAGAACCCCTGTAACTAAGATGCGAACTGCCCTCACGTTGGATGACTTTGATTTCATTGTTGTAGCGGTCAATGATGCTTCAAAGGAAATAATAGAGAAGCAGGAAAAAATGTATAGCTAGATTGAGATCACGCTCCAAGGAGTACAGTAGGCACTCCAGTCTAGCCGAGCAATCTATACTACGCCTCTGCTAGAAGGAACAACAGAAGAAGGATATGAATCGGTCCAACTCTGCAAGATTGATGATACAGTCAAAGTACACCTTCGACGTGCTTAGGAAGAAAAAGTGTAGGCCACCTAGGCCCTCAAGAAGGCATAGGAAGAAATTATTGAGCAACGTCAAGTAGCGCAAGAAGAGAAGAATGCTCTCCAAGAAAAATTTGAAGAATACCGAGTGAAGGTCCAAAAAGAGAAAGAGAAACTTCTTGTGAAGTAGATTGAAATTGAATAAGCAGTCAACAGAGCATTTCTCTCTGTGACCGACTTAGAGTAGAAGGCCGAAGAGCCCATAGAGCATCAAGTGATGAATTTGGATGAAGTTATTCAACAACTTCAACAAAGGGTTGTGGAATTAGAGCTTCAGACCATACCACAGACTCCGCAAGAAGTGTGCGATCAGTGAGAATTGGATGCTCAGAGTGTAGTCGAGAGGATTAGAAAACTTGCTACAGAATGCAAACAACTAAGTAACAAAAGCGCGCAGATATATGAGAAACTATATGAAGACCCAGAGTTGAAGAAACTGGAGTCCCAACTCCAGGAAGAGAAGAAACACATAGATATAGTACAGGCATAGATCAAGCTCCTATCACTTATCGAGAGAATGAAGAGATCCCAGGAACAACAAACTGCCCAACAACTTGTTCTTACCATGCAAAACAGAGTGATGGAAGTCACCCAGAAACTCCAGCTGAGCCAGGAGGAGGCCTGTATATTGTTTGAAGAAATTGAAGGCCAAGGAACACTACTGGAACAAGTAGTTGTTATAGTCGAGCAACAACTGGAAGGGCCTATCAGGGAAGCGGTTGTTCAAGAGTTCGTTGAGCATGAAGCAGTAGCACAGAGACAAGTCGAAGTAGCTCGAGCCAATCTCAAGACCTTTGAGGCAACTTTACCCAGATCTAAGTGACTTAGGACGAGTCACAGGTGTGGTGGGGGCCTTTTGGCCCTTGACCAAGTTTGAGGAAACACTTGGTCATATTTGACCATGTTTGGAAATTTGACAGCTTGTCAAAGATGGAGCACAACACGAAGCAGATATCGTGGAAGCTAGACCCCTTTCTTGGGTCCTTTTTGGGTTTTGGGGGATAATGTAATGGGTATGGGATGTCGGCCCATGGGTTTACCCATGTTTAGGCCTATTTTGTAAAGTATAAATAAGTAGCTAGGAAATGTAAGAGAGGCCGATAAGCTAAGTGCTAGTAAAGTCTTTGTGTATACTGTGTGACCGACTTGCAGAGTTGAGTGCAAGTGTTGTAAGTGCTGAGTGGACGGATTGTAAGAAGGATTTGTGCTAGATCTACTTAGGGAAGGAGGATCTGGCAAGGTGCGTGCAGATCTCCTGTCCTATGCGGAGTACAATTTTGATCTATGTGTTGTAATCATATTGACCAAAGTTGATAAAGAAGAAGAAGACTTTGTGGACGTAGCCCCAGGGTGGAGGTGAACCACGATAAACCTGTGTGTTGTGCTTGGTGCCTCGACCTAATGTGTTTGTCTCTTTCCATGTGTTGTGCTTTGATATGATTATGCTATGTTCTTTGCTATGATATACTTAGATAGATATACTTTTCTTTGTGCTTCTTAGATGTATGGATGTAGATCTGACATATATGAAAGTGTTGAGTACTAGACCTATTTTGTTGTTGTTAAGTGCTAACTTAACCTAGATATAAGTGAATGCTATGGTGCTCTGTGCCATCTACGAAGTGCCATGAGGGTTAAATACTGATGAATGATCTATGCTAAAGTGTTTTCTAAGTGTTAGAATCACATATCTGTGTCCCAACTAAGGTTGCAGACACTTGAGTCTTGCAACCACCCCTGCCTCTACCTTGGGTGAGACTTCATCTACTTCGCAGGTGTTGCCGAAAGGGCCGGTAGTTAGGGTTTTGTTGGTGTGTTGTTGAAGTGTTGAACCCTGGGTTTGCTCCTATGCCAACATTGGTCTGAAATATTTATTTGGACAATCAACTTTGAATGTCAGGAAAAGCAGGTGGTTGGAATTTCTCAGTGAGTATGACTTTGATATAAATCATATCAATGATAAAGTGAAAAAGGTGGTTGATGCACTCATCAAGAGATTGCATGAGATGCATGTTATAACCATTATAATGTATAGATCAGATATGAAAGACAAAATTTTAGAGGCTGCAAAATCAAATCAACAGTACATGGAAATAAATGAAAAATTACAATAAGGTATTTTGTAGCAGAAAATTGAGAATTTTGAGTTAAAATAAGATGAAATTATCATGTATAGAGGAGGAATTTATGTGCCAATTTTTCAGGAATTGAAAAATATGATATTTAAAGAAATGCATAACGTGCCTTATGTTGGGCACCCAGGTTACCAAAAAACTATTGCAGTTTTCAAGAGCCAATATTATTGGCTAGTTATGAAGAAAGAGGTTGTTGATTTTATTTCCAAGTGTTTGGAATATCAAAAATTCAAGGCTAAGCACAAACACCTAGCTGGTCTGCTACAACCATTACACATTCCTAAGTGGAAATGGGAAGTTTTAACAATGGATTTCATCACCAAACTTCATAGAAGAAAAATCAACATGATTCTATAATGGTAGTGGTGGATAAGACTACCAAAGTTGCCCACTTTATTACAATGAATCTCACTCACAAGGAAACTAACATTGTTGATATTTATATGAGATAAATTTCTAGGCTACATGGTGCGCCTAAGACAATTGTATCTCATAGAGATCCAAAATTTACATCAATTTTTGGAAGGGATTATTCTAGGAATTTGGGACAAATATGAATTTTAGCACAACTTATCATCCAAAGTCATATGGGGAAACAGAAAGGGTAAATCAAGTGATAGAAGACATGCTAAGGATGTATGTGATGGATAAATCATCCAAATGGGAGGATTATTTTCATTTGGTGGAGTTTTCTTATAACAATGGGTATCAAACATTTCTAAAGATTAGTCCATTTGAGGAACTTTATGGTAGAAAGTTCAACACACCAGTGAGTTGGGACAACCTGATAGATAGAGCAGTGGTTGGGCCATAATTACTCAGCGAAATGGAAGATAAGATGGTGAAAATGAAATAGAATTTAAAGGATGCCCAGGACATGCATAAAATTTATGTTGATAAGGGTATAAATCATAGGGAGTTCAAAGTGGGTGACATGTGTTCTTAAAAGTAAAGGCCGAGAGAAGTTCCCTGAAGTTGGGAAATTGTTCAAAGATGGAAGCTATTTGTTGTGGGTCGTTTAAAATCCTAGAGAGGATTGGTCCTGTAGCATACATGATTTCCTTACCTGCATCAATGTGCATTCATAATGTATTCCATGTATCATTGCTTAGAAACTATGTACATGATGTTAATAATACCATTGATTGGAATGTGATTCAAGTGGAGCAAGAAGGAGACTTCCGAGTTCAACTGGTATGCATATTGGATCAAAAAGTCAAGCTACTCCATAATCGTGAAATAGAACTGGTAAAGGTCCAATGGACCTATTACGGTCCCAAGGATGCAACCTAGGAACATGCGTATGCTATGTAGACAAAATACCCACATCTTTTTGAATATTTATGAAGTTTTGTTTGTACACATGTATATAATGCACTAAGGAAATTGCATAAATAAGGGGGAGGGGAATGTAATACCCTTAGGCCAAACCCCATTGTAAATATAATGTAATTGTACATATAGGATGGTGAGACAGGATACTTGGAGGTTGGTATAGCAAGATTTGCCTCACCCTATGCAATCTTGCATAGAAGGCCTTTTTCCATTTCCCCATGCAGACTTATCATCCCTTTTTGCAAGTTCCAGATCTTAAAATACATTTTTTCCACATGTACACACCTTGCCTACTATACAACATGTGTATACATAGGCTACTCCACTACAACCCACGTACATTGGGATTTAAGCCCAAAAATGAAAAATGGAGTCAGGTTTCCATGTCATGACAGGAGATCTATGATCCTTGGCCTTCCATATATTGGAAACGTTCTGACTCGACCCTTCAGTTCCATTTGAAGGCTATAAACGGGCCAATTCCAAGCAATGGAAGAAGGAGAAATAATTCAAATTTGAGAGCAAAGTTACTCTGGAGAAATTATTTACTTCATATTGAGTATGCATCCCTTTGTCCTTTAATTCTGAACACAGTGTTCAACCCCCAAGCTCTTCCCTTATTGATTGAGAATTTCATTGTCTCTCTTCTATGAGCTTGCCTTTGGTGGAGGATTGAAGTGGTGGAGGGACAACTAGAAGGAACTTATTTTCTCAATTTTGAACTATGTCGACACAGAATTATGTAAATTTCTTACTACTATTGATCATATATTAATAGAAATACTATTTTCCCGTCCAATTGATATCTCACAAATATTTGAATTATTATCCATGGGCATATTTGTTATTTATATTAATGGATTATGCTATCTAATGTGCTAACCTCATTTACTACTACCCCCCCCCCCCANCCCCCCCCCCCCCATGATGGTCACTCATTACGTGGGGACGAATCCTTCCACTTTTCCTAATTGTATGCAGAACTATGATGCTCATTCCATGCCTTGGGTCTCTAGTCATTTTCCTGTTGATATGCCGAATGTGCCTTCAACTTTTTCATCCTCTCCCTAGACCACTTATATGAATCCTAGCACTAGATCCGGGGGCACCATGGGCTCACTGCCTACATCTTCATTTAATATGAGTCATGTCCCCCAACCAACTTTCACTGTGGGAGGTTGGAACCTCCCCTCTTACGGATCTAGTCCTATCTATGCTCTTTCAGGAGCCAATATTCAAATGGGTGATTATTCTACTCATTATACCCCATCCATGTATCCTTCATCTACCATGTTGGTTCCCTCGAACAATTTTCCCATGGAGAGTCCACATATATCCTTGGGTCTTCCCTATGGGGAGAATCAATTTTATGGTTTGGGATACCCTCTTCACTGAACCCCTTCACATGGGGGAAACATATATCCTCACTTGAATAATTCTTATCATACATTCATCTCTTCACAGACTTCAATGATGATGCCCATACAAGCCTCTTCAGACGAATTCGACAGAGGATACTACCTTTCCAGACAAGGACAGGAGGTAAACCAATACCCTTCCTAGCCTGCAATGTTTCAAAGCCAATCTTTCCCTGGACCTTAGTATCAAATGCCACAACTCACCACTAGTCTAGTCACTTCCAGTCATACTAGAGCTCCATCACCAACCTTTGTAAGTCATGTTGAAAACCCGCAACCAACCATTGCTAGTCATGTTGGGGGCATTACTTTAGTTTTCATGAGCCTTATCGATGTCACATATCCAACCTCTGTACATCATGTGGGAGATGAATCTCTATCCTTTTCTAGTCATGTTGAGAGCATGTCACCAACCATTGTAAAGGGCATTGGGGGCATCGAGAAGCTTAGACGTTTCAGATGTAAACCTAAATTCCTTTGTAGGACTTGTGAATGATATCACCTTACTTGTTTGTGTCCAACTACTTTTGGAATACCAGAAGCCCGGGGCTCTCCCAAGGGCCCTGCGGATTCATAGTCATTTTTGGTTTCTCCACATCCCATTTCCATGTAAATTGACACGACATTCTTGTCACTGTAATCCTCTCTGGACCACATCCCCATTGTAGAGGGTGGAATGTCTCTTATCCCTATTGTCAAGCATCCTATTCAGCCATTGTTTGAAGAAGTGGTCATACCAGTGCAATCTATGGTCAATTCGACTCTCCTTTTAGAGAGTGACACACCCTCCAACCATGTTGTTAGAATTCTTCATTCTGCACCTTCTAAACAAGAGAGAGTTGTACTCTCCCTGAGTTCTCTCCCTCCAAGCCTTGACGAGGTTCCCTTTTATTAGGATGGTCTTGTGGGGTATCCCATGCCTCCACCTATGTCCTTTCCAGGGATGGTCTTGTTATAGCAACATTTTCCTCACCCTATGAAATCTTGCACAAAAGGCTTTTTTCCATTTCCCGATGCAGAATTTTCATCCCTTTTTGCAATTTCCACAGCTAAAAATACATTTTTTTCCACATGTACGCACCTTGACTACTATACAACATGTTTATACGCATGATGATCCACTACAACCCGCGTACATAAGGATTTGTTACCAAAAGTGAAAAATGGAGTCAGGTTTCCATGTCACGATAGGAGATCTATGATCCTTTGCCTTCCATATACTGGAAACGTTCCGACTCAGCCCTTCAGTTCCATTTGAAGGCTATAAATGGTCCAATTCCGAGCTATGGAAGAAGGAGAAACAATTCAACTTTGATAGCAAAGTTACTCTGGAGAAATTATTTACTTCATATTGAGTCTGCATCCCTTTGTCCTTTAAGACTGAACACAATGTTCAACCCCCAAAATCTTCCCTTATTCATTGAGAACATCATTGTATCTCTTCTATAAGCTTTACTTTGGTGGAGGATTGAAGTGGTGGAGACCCAGTTGGAAGGAACTTAGTTTCTCGGTCCCGAACTATGCCGACCATGTAAGGAGTATGGGGGGATAAACTCCACTAGAATGGGAAAGGGGGGGCTAAGAGTCTAGAAAAGGGGCTAAGCTAAGGGGGCTTAAGCCAAAAAGGAATATTTTATCAATATTCCTAAAGTTAAAGTCTAAAGTAGGTGATAATGCATTTTATCCTAAGTCCCTATGAGGAAACGTATCACCATGTGAGGGAACCCATGTGTGGCCTATGTAGTTTCCAACATGAAAATTGTCAAGTTGGGAACATGCACATAAATTTTGGGGGACTTTATCTCATTCATCCATTCATTTGATCAGTTTTTTTTACCCACTTCACCTCATTGTTGTCATTGGTACTTTCATGCTGCCATTATCGTACTTGTACCTGTACCAGAGAGAGTGTAGGAATTGGAATAAAGAGGAGGGTTATCAAGCTCATAGGACATTGAAGAATCAGGTTGTTGGGCCCATGAGCATTCTCTCCAAGTGAGAGAATTTCTGGGAATAAATTTCCCAAGGTTCCAAGTTGCAGCTACAGGGATTCTAGACTTCATGTCTGGCTTGTTGTTGAAGCCCCAGAAGGGAAGTGGGGCAACCAAAGGACTGTTGAGGAGAGAAGGGGAACATTTCCTGGGGTGGGAAAAGAATGTGGGGAATGAGGGACTATAAGTTGTTATTTTGAATTGGCACCTAAGTCCGAGTTTTATAATGTCTAAGAAACCTTAGCCTGGTTAGGATTTTCCTTACTCGAGTGGATTTTATCCCCGACTCAAGGGTGACCTGCTTCTAAAAGTTTATGATCAATGCAGTCTAAGGTTGGGAGGAATGTGGAAGGTCTGCACATAGTTGGTGTTCATTTTACCAAAGATAAGTGTCTATTTTGTGCAAATTTATATCTTGTGTTAATATTTATGCATTTATTATCATGGGTATTTCATGTATATGTTGTATATGTATATAGTTGTTGTTATTTGCATTATTCTAAGAATTTTCAAAATTATATCAATTACTTAAATGGTATCCGATTTTGGAAAATTCCATGTGGCATTTCCCAAAAGGAGGTCAGGGATGCTACAATTTCTCTCTAGAAAAACCCTAATTCTAGCAATAATATTCTAGGTGTTTTTAATAACCATGGTTGTAAGGACAAGATCCACTCTCCATTTGGAACGAATGAGGTTACAACAAGATATATTGTGTAGAGAGAAGTGGCACAAAATATGGGAGACAATAAAACAAAGAATCATGGCATTACCCCCCCTTGAGGCCAAGGTTGTATCATGTACTTTTATGAAAGAGGTACTAATTTACCAGTATAACCCTTGGAGTCTCTACTAGTAAATTAGGAGAATGATGTGAGGTCTATTGCGAACTTACAAATAATACCCTAGGTGTTTTTTTTCATCTTTTTCATCCGCATAGAGACCTAATGTGTTTTCCTCAAACAATATTGTTTTTCAATAGAAGCCATTTTTTGGTGAGAATGAACTAAATCTCATAATGAAGTAGCTTTCATGAGGTTTTACCGATATAAGGTTGCGAGAAATTTAGAGATCAAAGAGTAAATGGGGACTAAATGTTGTAAGTAAGAAGAGAAAAATGACTCAACATATAAAAAAAGAGACACTCTAATATGAGATTGGTCTTATGGTAAGGTGTATATTGAGGTTAAGTCATGCAATATCAATAGTTATCTCTTTGGGAAATTGCATGGCAATTTTATTTCAGAAAAATATCTAGATGATTGGATATAGTTTTCTTAGTAGAAGGCGCTAGGTTATATCCCTTTATTTTACATCCTTGCAAATGTATGGATTCCATTCCTCTTTAAACTAGGTCATGTATAGAGAATATAAGGAACCCAAGTGGTCTTGGAGCAATGCATATCTTTCCCTAAGGGTATGGTACCCTTAGTTTTATCCTCTGAATAAGAGCTCTAATACCCAACCAATTTGGATAAAACTACCATCACTTCTTTTGTAACTTTTCCTTCCCAAGACTCTAGATATGATAGTAAACAGTATTGGGAAATTTATTGAGATAGGTGAGAAGATAAAATTGAATATCCCTAAGGTAGTAAAAAACATTTTTGTATAAATTGACCTAAAACAAGGTCTACTTGAGAAAATGGAAATCATTTTTGGGTAGTGGACCAGAGTGTAGATTTTAGACTATCAAATGTTCCATTAGTATGCTCAAACTGTAGAACGTATTGGCATTTGAAAAGGAATTTCCATACAAGTCTCTTTCCAGGGTAATAGAATGAAAAGGAAACAATATAGTCATTGAATGAATGGAGTGATGTATATTTCTCAAAGGTATCTCCTCTATGATAAGTTGGTGGTAGATGGTAGTTGGAAAATGAAGGAAAGATAAATGATTTTTCCTTCCATATGATTTTTGAGAATAATACTTCCCATACCCCACGAGTAGAAATGATAAAACATCTCTAATATGTTTCTGAAGGGGAGGACATTATAAAATTTCAATTTGAAAGTGTTAATTGAAGAGTGGGAGTCTTAGATGATGTATGTCCATATAACATCCACAATAGAATTAGACTCAAATCCAATTCTTAAAAATAATTCAATGAGAGGATACAAATATTAGTAGAGATAAAAGATAAAGATTATATCTCTTCATATGTAGAATAATAAATTCATGTCATTTTTTAGGAAAATATTCAAGTGCATGTCCCAATCCCAAGAGGATTAAACCTTGTGATATCATTGTGGAAGGTGGAATGTCAAATACTAGTGGTCACTCAAGTGGGTTACTAGAGGAAATCCTAAGTTTAGTAAATAATGTCTTAAATGAGACTCCAATGGATTCTAAGAATATATGGTCTTGAACAGAGAGTGAGAAGGATTTAGGGAGTTCCAAAATCCATAGATATGCATTCATATCTATACAAATATATTGTGTGGATGAAGGTATTGATGGAATAAAGGGAGTTTTAGGTAACTTGTATCATTCCACATGTGGGACATGTTGGAATACTGAGAGGGGGGGGTGTGAATCGATATCAGGACTTTTACCACTTTTAACCACAATATATAAAATTCAACTTAATCAACAATATATCATAAATATATCATTATCTTATAAACATAAGAAACATCACGCCTTGGGTCTTTTAGTTTGTTTTCAATCTTTTTTCAATCCTTAGATTTTAATTTTTCTTTTCAAGTCTCATCCCTTTAAATTTTGTTTTTGGTAGGACCCCTTAGATGATTAATTTTTTTGATTCTTATCTCTAATTTGATCCTCAAATCGATTTTTGATCCTTGAACCATTTCTATCTCATGTTTTATTTGGGTCCCCTTCATGACTTGTCCCTAGGTCGATCCCTCCCATTACTAAAATGATGTGACACACCAACTCCTCAATCACAGAGGGAAAGTCTTTTGTCACCCACCAGTGCAATTAAAGTAGGGACCAATAGGAAGAGGAAGGGAAGAACCCCTATTCAAGTTCCAGATATCAACAAGTAGGTCATAGAGGTTGAGGAGGAAGTTTGTCCTTCTCCACAAAGAGATTTTTCACCACCTCCTCCACCAGGGTTAGAAGAGGTGCATTCTTCTACCAAAGATATATCCAAGAGAGGGAAGAAGCTTATCTTTCCCTCTTCTCCTCCAGCAGTTGAAATCAAAGGTAAAAGACCTTTCACAAGGTCATCAATTCCTAAGGAGGTTTTCAAAGAGAAGTCCTTACCATAGGTCCCTATTCAAAATAAGAAGGGAAAAGGCATTGAAAACCCCATGGAGGAGAGACCTGAGCCCCCTATTCAAAAGAAGAAGGGAAAAGGCATTGAAAATCCCATGGACTAAAAACAAGAAGCCCCTGTAAAGAAAGGCAAAGTTACTAAAATACCTTTGGAGAGAAAAGAGGAAACCCTTGTGAAACACTTTGAGGAGCCTGTGATAATAAATGAGGAAACCACTGTGCAAAGGAAGAAAGGTAAAAAAAAATCCACCTAGAAACCTGATGAGGTGGATAAGACATTTCCCATATATATTTTGAAATTACTAAGACAACTGAGAGGGGGGCGGGGGTGTGAATCAATTGTTACTGTGCTTAAACAATTATAAATCTATTAAACCATTCTTAAATTTTCTTCAAGTGACCATCAATATTATACATCATATGGAAAATAAAATTA
>SNQJ01S0138034.1:11999-25369 GCA_010110895.2 Picea sitchensis | reverse complement strand
CTAACCCCTCTCCCTAACTATAAATAAGACCCTACCCCCCTTAGCATTACATATACTTTTCACTCTCTCTTCTCCCTCTTGCTGCGGCTACCTCAGTGACACTTCTCCCTCTTTTGGTGCGGCCTCCTTTTGTTCATCGGTTTCAGATTTTGAGTTTCTGTGTTGGCTGGAGGTTGCCCTTTAAGGGTCTGCTGATATGTGACTGCTGGGATCTGCCTCTCTTGCTGTCGATCTGCCACTCTTGCTGCCGATCTGCCTCTCATGTTGCTGGATATGCCTCCTCTTGCAACCGGGCCTGTTTCTCTAGGGTGCCGTCCCTCTTTCAAGGCCACAGAATTATGTGGAGTTACCACAAGCACTTTCTGGGCACTCTCATTGGCTGTTCATACTTCCCTATAGTTGCCGCATGGAGTGTTGAGTCCCCTGTGGGGGGTTTCTCAGAGTGCTGACCAGATTTCTGTGTAGAGGGAGTTTGCTTGTGGTGTTCACCTTGCTGTCCAGATCCGAGTGAGAATTTAATTGTGGATGTTTCCTTGCTGTCCAGTTTTGAGTGAGAGTTTGCTATTTAGCTTATGGAGGGTTTTTGACTTTTGATTCCAGATCTGAGTTTGTGTTTTCTTATGGAGGGTTTGACACTTGGAACCCAGATCTGAGAGTCCTTTTACTTGCTGTCCAGATCTAAGTGTTTCTTGTGATCTGAGTGCTCCCTTATAAGTTGATCTACTTACTGTCCTGATTTGAGAGTTTCTTTTGTGATTGATTTCCTTGTGATTGATTTGAGGGTTTCCTTGATTTGGATTATTATTGTTTCCTTTGGGGTTTTACTATCCATGGCAAAACTGTCCCACAGTTCTCTTGACAGAGTTCAAACCCTAGAGGTTTGTTACATGAACCTAAGCTTCATCTGAGCATACATACAGAGGCATACTTCTACTTGTGACAGGTACCCATTATTCCTTGGATAGGAAGTAAGCTAAGATTTGTTTTTCTACACTCAAGAAATTTGTTTATGTTCAGAAATTCATTTTATGCATACAGATCTGTTTATCTCTTGGTTGAATGTGCTGATATAAAATTGTTTTAGTGAACAAAATTTAAAAGAATGTCACTGGTTCATTTTTCCCTAAAATCTAACAGTTATAATAAAGGGAGTCATTCCATAAAGGAAAAATGAAACTTGTCTTCCCCTTGTCAATGTATATATACAACACATATATATGACAAGAATGAGTGAATGAACAAAATATTTCATTAATTCTTCCATATATCTACCCCAATGTATGTTAAATAATTCTATCAATGGTATCTGTTACCCCTTAGTTTCACTTCAGGAGTGCCTCATTTTTTCGCCAGATTTATTGCAATATTTGAGCCGATCTCATGTATATTTTGAGATGATGACAAAGCCCAGGGTTCCATGATCAATTGCACCATCACGAGGATTTGCATTATGTATCATGATCAACCAAAAGTGTGACCATGTATCTTATGTATCATTACTAGACCATGCCTAGTCATCTATGTAAAGTGTTTTTTTTCATATAGGTGGTTTCTCTATACCCTTGTGATGTTTCATGGCCCGTCCTCTTAGTCCCCATTTCAAAAGTCCTTGCCTTTATGGCTCGTACTAACTTAACATTAAAGTCCTTAATCAATCCACACACTTTAATTTCTCTAGAATCCATTGCACACACATTCTTGTATGGACGAGTAGTCTGAAGACTCAATTGATTCATCACCTTCAAGGTCATCACGTTAGTTGATGCCCCTGAATCGAGCATGCAATTGTAAAGAAGCAAATCAAATGTGATGTATAAGGAAGCATAACCACCATTCCTCCTACCATAGTTCATTTCCTAAAAGATGAAGGGGCAATCTTCATTCGCTTCTCCTTCATTCATAAATCTCTTCAACTTCTTCTGGGATGGGATTTTTGCTAACTCAAGAAGAGGAACGTGAACCTTTATTGTGGGCAATTCACTAACTCAATCAATATTTAAATCAAAGTCTAAGCTCATAGTTTGATTCCCTAAAGAAAAACCTTTAATGGATTAATTAGATACAACAGGTTGTTTATTAATTTGAGGCTTCTAAATAGTTTGTTTTCCAAGTTGAAGCATTTGAACACCAACTAGATTTCTCCTTTGAGTACATGAGAACCTCAAAAATCTCTGGTACCGGATGAAACTCAACATGAGAGTGATAAGATCCAGTGACAAGGCGAGAATCTCACCTTGACACCACAAGATGCCAATAGAATTTCCATGATAACCCTAAATGAAAGGCTCATAATAGACAATGAAATGCAACAACTATTATAATTCTTCTTCTTTTTCTTTCTTCTTTTTAAAATTCTACTCTACATGAAGCAACGGATGAGCCATCCTATTCTATATGAAATGCAAGGCTCAAAAGCAGGATATGAGCCAAAATCTCCTGAAATGCAAGGCTCAAAGGAATGCAAGAGCCAAATATCAATAGAATCCATCCTAGCATGAAATGCAACTACAATCCTACTCTACTTGCTCTCTAGAGCTTATTCATCTTCTAGTCTACCTATATGATAGTAAGCATTTGAAAAGTACAAATTGAGAACTTGCTCATTTATAGCAATGGTAGCTTTCCTCCATCATAATGATTGAGGTGGAAGGAATTCAAACCAGCAATATCCTCAATCCTACAAGGGCCCAACCATAAACTGTCAAGCTTCCCATGTTTCCTTGGTTTCTCATCTCTCTTGCTCCACATGAGAACCAAATCTCCTTTCTTCAACTCCCTTGGATGAGCCTTCCTATCAAATGTTGCCTTTACTGGCTCCTAACTCTGTACAAGGTGGTCAAAAGCCCTCCTCTTTTAATCAAGCTCTATCAAGTGGTTCACCATTTCTTGTACTACCTCCTCATTTGAAGTGAGATGTTGCAGCAATTGATTTACATGGATTTTCAAATGAATGGGTAATGTGACCTCCATCCCATATACCAACTGAAATGGGCTCTTATGTGTAGCTTGTTTACTTGTAATGCTAACGGCCCATAATGCATACCTCAACTTGCTATCCCAACTTCGTTTGTTTTCTCCCACAATCTTTTTGATGATCATAAGATTTTTATCACTTGATTTCGCCAAACCATTACCTTGTTGTAGTAATTAGAAGCATGGGATAGAACAATGCCATATCTGAAACAAAAGTTTGACAACTCGACAGAATCGAAAGCTTTGGCATTGTTGGTGGTAATTATGGATGGCACACCGAATCGAGTGATAATCTTCTCCTCAAGTAAGTCTGTGACTACTCTATCAATGGCCCTCTTGGTGGGAATGGCCTCCACCCACCATGTAAGAAAATCTATGGTAGTCAGAATCCATCTAAAACCATTGCTAGAATTTCCCTTAAACGCACCAATAAAATCAAGGCCATGTTGAAACGGTGCCTCCACCACCGCTAGCTACAAAGGTAATGAAGCCAAATGTTGCTTCCCCGAAAACAACTGACAAGGCTGACATGCTCTAACAAACTTATGCACATATAAGAGCATAGTAGGCCAATAACATCCAACCCTCAAAGTCTTATATGTTGTAGTCCTAGCTAAATAATGTACTCCACAAAAACCAACGTGCAACTCTATCATCAATCTTTGAGTCTTAACATCATCCACACACCTTAGGACCAATCCAACTGGGTTCCTCCAACCTAATCCTCCCTAAGTCATGCAATACCATGATGCCTTGAGCCTCAAAGCCCTTCTCTAATGATTTTCCAAACCATTCAGATATTTAAGCTTCTTCAAATAATAAACAATGTTTGAATACCAATGATGAGAGTCGAACTCATCCAAAACCCCACACACCATCTCACTATCTCCTTCTCCTTCCACACCCAAAATCCTCTCATTTCCTTCAATGAGCATCTTTGCCAACCCTTGACCCTTCACCAACTTGGTTGGCCTAATCTCCATGTCATATTCCTAAATACTGGAGACCCATTTATCTCTGATGCCCAAACAATCATGTTGCATCAATATGTCTTTTCCTCCTGAATGTGGAACATAAGCTATAATCCTAGAATACCCCACATAGCTCCTGAAATGTTTCAAAAAGTGGACTAAAGAATATGCTTGTTTCTCCATGATAAAGTACTTTATTTCTGAATCTCTAAGTGCTTTACTCATGAATGCTATGGATTGCTCCATATTCTTCCAATTCATTTGGAGCAACACTCCTACAATAGTGTCCTCAAATACAAATAAATATATCTTAAAATCTCTATTATAATCTGGGCTCACTAAAACTGGCATTGTACTAATAGCTTCCTTGATTCTCCTAAATGCCTCCCTATTCTCATCATTCCAGTTAAACATTACATCTTTCTTCAACAAATTTGAAATGGGTTGGGTGATTTCTGCAGAGGTTGGTATGAAGCTCCTAATGAAATTTGTCTTCCCGAAGAAAGATTGAACAGCTTTCTTACATCTACAAGGGATATTCTGAATGGCTTCTGCTCTTAATGGTCAATCTTCACCCCATCCTTTGATATGATATGACCAAGAAGTTTCCCTTCATCTACCCCAAAAATTGATTTCTTGGGATTTAATGAAATCCCATACTTTCTTCATCGCACAAACAGGTGCCTTAAATGAAGAATATGTTCACCTCTCTCCTTAGAAAGCACTATCAAATCATCCCAGTATATCTCAATGATCTTGCCAATCAAGACCCTAAATGCAAAATCCATGGCTCTTTGGAACATGGATCCAACATTCAACAACCCAAAAGGAATCCTCAACTACTCAAAGGCTCCCCATGGTGTAGTAAAAGATGTCTTGTGTTGATTTTCCTCTTTAACCAAAATTTGATTATATCTTGAAAAGCCATCTAGCATGGACAACATACCCAAAGCCTTTGCAACAAGTTTTCCATATTGGGTAATGGATAGTTATCCTTAAGAGAGAACTAATTCAAGTTTCTAAAGTCAACACATAATCTTATTTCTCAATTTACTTTCTCACTACCACCAGATTCACTAACAAAGATGAACGTCTAGTTGATGCAATGATCCCTGCATCCAACATCTTTTGAAGCTCTTTTTGGATAAGGGGGGCCAATTTAGGATTGATTTTACTAAGTTTTTGTCTAAATGGCTATCCACCTTCCTTGAGAGGAATGGTATGTTGAATGATATCCCTCTTATAAGCTTTCTGTTAGAAAAATAGGTATGCTTGTTTCATCGTACACAATATAGCAATATTGTCACCCAACCATAGGCACAAAGGCCACCCCCGAGCACCTTAACCTTGACAGACAGAATAATTCTGAAAGCAAACCCTAGAACCAATAGCCAACCAAGGTAGCGTACCTCTTTCCAAAGCTAGCGTACCAAGCAGAAAGTCCAAACCATAACCAAGCAGAAAGTCCAAACATAACCAAAGACCAAGTCACCACTGCTACAGTTGCATCTCTCCTCCAGTCATGCGCACCGCTTGTCCTTATGTAGTTGTGAGTGTAAGAGTGACAAATGAGCTCTAGCGCCCTCTTATTTATAGTCCTCCAAGTGACCTAACTGGGCCGACTTCTACTTCTAGAGGATAATAATTTAATATAAGTTATTATCTTCAGCCGACTTGTCTTCTAAGGTTATTTCCTAACCTTCTAGGGTTTCTCTTGCTTCTCGAAATATTCTAGTCTCGTCAAAGGTTACACGTAGAGGTTAATACCTCCCGCAGCTACCATAATATCAACACTCCCTCCTAGCTAGGGAGGTATTAAAGGCAATGGTCTTGAGCACAAACGAACCATTCAACTGGTAGCACCATCATAGCCACACATGTTATCTCGTGATCAAATCACGAGCACCATCATCACTATCCAACTAGATAGTCTCCATGACAATCAGAACAATGCCATCCAATAGAACACAATTGTTTCTATTCATAGTAGTATACAACTACTATTCAGTGGTACACAACCACTCCTAGTAGCACACTGCTACTAACCAGTGACACACAGTCACTACCAGTGGATCACATCCACCACAGTAGCATACAACTAATGTCCAGAGACATACAGTCTCTACAACAATCATATCATCTGATATCAACCTGCATAACAATATCACGATACAAATTGAGTCATCTGGGCCATTCTTCCACTCACATCTGTGAGATCTGGAAGAGCATCTGCCCTCAGAAAGTTAAACATCATCCATGGGCTATCTAGACTATTCTTCTCAAGCATAGAAGAATAATTTTCCTTGATTTCTAAACTTGGACCATTCACCATACTGGGTCATTCTTCCGGCACTAATCACAGTGCAACCTGGAGAGAATGAGTCTACCCTAGGGAATGACTGTCCCTGATTGTTGAACTTGGACCATTCACTTAACTGGGCCATTCTTCCAGCACTAATCAAAGTGCAACCTGGAGAGAATGAGTCTACCCTAGGGAATGACTGTCTAGACCATTTCCTATGGAAATGACTGTCTTGCAACAACCTCCTATAACGGACCATTCTTCAAAACTGCTCACAACTGTGAACTTCGAAAGAATCACTACCCGAAGAGGCAGACCATTCTACTTGACCACTACTCAGAGTGACTGCCAAGAAGAATGACTGTCCTCGACCATTCCCCCACACTGACCATAAGGGAAATCGTTGTTTATGGTACATCAGCAATCTATCGGACCATTTTCATGACGAAAATGATTGTCTGATCTGCACCATTTTCCAAACTGGAAAATGACTGTCCGTCAGAAATCTTGGGCCACTTTCCGGACTGGATGGTGATTGCCCAACCTGGACCATTTTCCAAACTGGAAAATGACTGTCCATATATCATAACATATCAGTGCTCCCTCCCAACCTGAGAGTAATCACTTCCCTTTCCAATAAGGAAGTCATCTCCACGATGACCAGCTTGTCCCTTAAGTACGCAAACTTTTCATCTTGGACAAAGGCTTTACTAAAATATCTACTATCAGCTCATTTGTGGAGATATACTGGAGAACCACTTCTCCCCTCTAGACTCTATCACGAAGAAAATAATACTTGATCTCAATGTGTTGCGACTTGTCATGGAACACCGAGTTCTCTAAGAGCTTCACACAACTCTAGTTATCACAATATATCACGGTCGAATCCAGCCCCTAATCAAACAGTCCAGAAGGAGTCACACTGCTTCCGTACAAGCATCACACGTTGCAATATACTCCGCTTCTGCAATGTTGAGTGCAACAGACTTTTGTTTCCTGCTAGCCCATGATATCGTGGCAAAGCTCAAACTTAAACATATCCAAGAAGAACTTCTTCTGTCATATGCACTCCCTGCCCAATCTAAATTGATAAATCCATGCAGTTGTATATCATAACTCAAACATCCCACAAAGACATTTCAAGGCATGCTTTGCAATTATTCAATTCTCATGGCTAGGTTCCACCTGGAACTATTTTCACAACAAAGCAAATATCTAGCTGAGTATTCTCCAAATACATCAACAAGCCATTCAATTTGTCGATACAGGGACGGGTCTACTGGCTCAGAGTCTCTCAACTTCTTCAGATCTGTCATCATGGGAGTTTGATATGGATTTGCAATCCATCATCCCGGACTACTGAATAACCATTCTGATACACTTCCTCTGTCATAGGAAGTTTTCACCATGCTTTTGTTGTACGTGAGATGCTCTGCATCAAGTTGCTTGAATCCATATGAGGTCTTCTTCCATCTGCATACATGGGTCTCTTTTTGGTATACCTCAAAACCTTGAGGTTGCTCTACGTATGCTTCTTCTATTGAGAAGAACTGCCTTTTACATCTAACTGATGTAAACTCCAACCCATGGATACTGCAAGAGATATAATGGCTCAAATAGAGGTATATCCGGTTTTACTGGAACAAGTTGTCATCGTAATCTTCTCCCTCCTTCTAGCAGAACCCTCTTGCCTTGTATCTATCAATGCTTCCATTCATAAGTCTTTTTCACAATTTCTCACATACATTGTTCTTCATCACAACTTCCTTTCATTCCTTCTGCTTGACTGCTTCTAGTGGGTTCAAACCATGTTGGTAGTCTTATGATTCTCGGTATAATAACCAATTCAATTGGTTGTTCTGGCTTTTCTTTCTTTCTTGGAGTCTTCATGTTCTTCCTCATGTTCCTCTTCAACTTTGGGATCCATAGAGTCTTCTATAGATTCCATGCCCTTTGTTCTTGAAGATTCCAACTTCTTCCCTTCGTCATAGGAATGTAGATGGACAACCAAGGATACTCAAAGCTTCTTTTCGAATAGTTGCTACTTCCAATGAAGAACATGGATAGATACTTCATAGTCTTCACGAATTCTTCTTTAATAGGTCATGTCATTGGGGATTAGCTTCCTTCTAATCCTGGCTTCATGCTTGAATGAGCAATATGCATGCTCTTCTTTTGGAATTTTGCAATCAACTCCCTCCATCTAAGAGAGTCCATGCTTCAGGTTGCATCCTTATTAGTTTCTCCAAAGTGTCACAAGTCTATTCTAGTTTCCTCTTGATTACTGAATTCTTTCTGGTCTAACTCCTTCCGGGTCTCTTCAAGTTTGATTCTGATTGAGATCCATCTGGCAGTTGTTACTTATAGGAATTGTCACCAAAGGTTGTCAACGTACTTCATCCTTTTCAGATACATTGTTTGACTAGTAGTCATTGTAATGGAAATTCTTATCTTGTTATTCTTCCATACGTGTTGTTTCATTGACACTGACCATCTTATCTTCCAAGAAATAGATACACATGATATGTACAGGAACTATGTAAACATGGTATGTACAAGGACTAGAAGAATATTGTTACCTTGACTAGAAGAAAAAGTATGCTTCATCCTGCTTGACTTTCTTGGAGGGTTCCTTTTCTTTGGCAACTGTTGCTTCGTGTGTTTCCTTCCTTTTCTTAAACTCAGGACACTAGTTCTTGTAGTGACCATATTTTCGACAGTTGAAGCATTGTATTTTTGTCATATCCTTTTCTTGATTTGGTTTCTTCTTTGAGCCAAAATTCTTCTTATTCTTGAATTTCTTGAACTTTGTTGTGTAGGCTTGATCATCATCTTTCTTTTGGGATTTCTAGTCCTCCAAGTGACCTAACTGGGCCGACTTCTACTTCTGGAGGATAATAATTTAATATAAATTATTATCTTGAGCCGACTTGTCTTTTAAGGTTATTTCCTAACCTTCTAGGGTTTCTCTTGCTTCCCAGAATATTCTAGTCTCGTCAAAGGTTACACGTAGAGGTTAATACCTCCCGCAGCTACCATAATATCAACACTTTCAAATCACCATAGGTCCATGCAAACACATATCCATACTCCCTCACCAAATGTTTTATCATCCTCCTCTCCTTTGTTGAAAGTTTCTTTCCGACCTTAATGAGTTTTGCACTCTCCTCCGACCCAATGTTGATCTCAACACAATCCTCAAGCTTGCTCACATCCTTCTTTTGCATGTACATTCATGTCTATAAAATACTCTTTCTAATGGAACAAGTCATTTTGGAAAGTTGTTGCCCTGAAGTTCCTCAATCTCCCCCATCTCAAGGTTCTCACCACCTTCCTCCCTCTAAACAACTTTATAATCAGAAAATTATTGCAAATTGTTCTTGAATCTAATGATTTGGGCATCAACATGGAACACTTGCCAATGCTCAAAATTGTCGGAGACAGAAGGTCTAAAGACAACTTCCATCTTAAACTCCCCTAAGACAAGGCTATAACATGGATGAAGAGTAGAGGCAACAACAACTAAAGAATCATCGTGTGCATTTTGTTCTCATGGGACAACACTAATGGAAAAAGCATCAAATAACTCAATAGTGTCCCAAATTGCATGTTAGTATCCTCTCAACCTATTGTTTTCATCGAAAATTCATTCACTTGCTTAACCACAAGGTTTGAATCACCAACCACCACCAACACCTTAATTCCTATTTCTCTTGCCAACTCTAGACCAAGCAAGAGAGCTTCGTACTCAGCAACATTGTTGGTGTTGTAAAGCTCTAATTTGTAAGAGTAGCTAGTTATATTAGCTTGCGAAGAGGTGAAAACAATACCAGCACCAACATCGGATCTAGATTGTGCTTCATCAAAATGCATCCTCCAAACTTTCTCCCTCTTTTCTCCAAGTTCTTCTTTCACTTCAAGAGCCAATGAGTGTGCAAGAATAAAGTAGTTGCCAAACTCATCATCTTCTATACACACTAATTGGTTCATTGGTTCTCTAGGGTCTTCTACATGGTATTTTCTTGGAGGCTCTCTATATGGCGTCATAAAGGTGCCCTCCCATGTTAGAATGGTAGCATAAGATAACTCTAGTTGAATACTTGCCCCCAAACTAGCAATCCACTTTCTTGATAGCAACATACCCCAAGCATCAAGAACATCTATAACAACGCAATCCATCAACATTGATAAGTATAGGTATATAGCTAACTTCACATGCAAGTCTTTTATTAAGACTCAAAACTTAATTTCCCTTGAATCCATCCACATACGTTCTTGTAAGGTCGTGTGATCCTAAGTCCCAATTGATTCATCACCTTGAGAAACGTGACATTTGTTTATGCACCAAAATCAATCATGCAATTATGCAACAACAAGTCATTAACTATCAAGATAATGAAAAAAGGGTTGTGACTACCATTTTATCTCCCATGGTTCATGGACCGTAACACTATTGGGCAATCTTCATTGACTTCATCCACAAACAAATTTTTCAATTTCTCTCTCTATTCAAGAAGTTTGGCCAACTCCACAAAAGGAATTGACATTTTCAAATTTGATAGCACATTGGTCAAGTCAAAGCTCATTTTTGAATTTGTGCTCACTAAAGGTTTTTCTGTGTTTGGTTCTTTGGTGGCTCCTATGGTCTGTCCTCGATTTCTGTTTTCAAGAACCCTTTGTGGAATTTGGATTTCATGGTTTTGAGGAATGGATTATTTTTTCTTCTGATATGTGTTCCATTCCTTCTCCTTTATTCCCCTCCTTATTTCCTCCTAGGAAGGCATCCTTCCATACATTCTAGTTATGACATCTGCGTCAATGCTTTGGCCTTTGATTTGTTTCATTTGATTATCATTCACGTTGAACACCTTCCTTTAAGCATTGTAAACATGATCATACTCATCATTCAAAACATATGCATTATGTACAAAGTAATCATCATTCACAAAGTTCATGTGCTCAAATTCAAGTGCATCACCACTTGATTCTCTAGTTTGTATGGTTAATGGGCATGCATTCTCATCATGGGAATCTTGACAAGTTCTACACCAAAGCAATGTCTCATGTTCAACCATATTATTAGGATTCAAAGGTACAAGAAGTCTTTGGTTTTGATTTTGGTATTGGTTTTGATTTGGAGGACCTCTATTTCTTTCCCATCCACCATTCCCCTAGGTGGATATCTATTTTGTTGATCTCTTTTCAGTTGTACAAATCTATTTTGCATAGTCATGTTTCGTTTGATTACTTCAATTGATGTTGTTGTTGAATTTTTAATGAATGCTCAAGCACATGTAGTTTCTTTTCAATTTAGCATGAACTTGAACCATAAACAATGCAGCAACACAATAGCTGCAATAAACCAAGATCACAAGAAGAATAACCATGCACAAGACACAAGAAGTTATCATGGGAAAACCCTTCTCAAACAAGGGAAAAAACCACCAATCCTTTGCTATAGAGTCAAGAGAAGATAACCCTTTCACCACAAACCCTAGCGCACACAAGAGGGTGCTCTATGACCAAGAAAGATTGCAGCTCTCCAAAATGTGTTATGTGAGAATGAGATATGATCCACAATGGGGATGTATCTCTCCTATAAATACATAACCTAACTCATCAATAGATGTGTCTATTGGCACAATAGGGCCAACTTGTACGACTCAATAATATAATTAATCTTTTACACAATATTAATTATCTTTACATGGTGGGGTCGACTTGTACCCTTCACAATACAAAATTAGGGTTTCACAATAATCTTACTCTTAGACAATATAGCAAGGGATCTCCCGCACATCCTCTAGTGCTCTGCCACTAGGGACAAGTCCACATGTGCTCAACCACAAGGACATCACTCTCAACAGATTAACTCAACTAAATCCATAGGAGTACGATCTAGAGAACCATCTCAAGTCGACTCAACTAAGTCCATAGGAGTCCGACAGGAGACCATCTGAAGTCATCTCAACTCAATCCAGAGGAGCACGACAAGAGACCACACATGTCATCTCAACTCAGTCCTAAGGATTATGACTCACCCATCACATGGGCGTCCTCACAGATCATCTCAACTCAGTCCAGAGGAGTATGATCTGGAGAATGTCTCATGAAGTTGCAATCATCAACACTCCTTCTCAGCTAGGGAGGCATTCTCCACCAGGACAAGTCTCTCACAGAAGTACTCGAACTTCATCCTGGCAAGCGGTTTGGTGAAGACATCTGCAACCTACTCGTGTGTAGAAAGGTACTGCACGTGTACTACTTTCCTCTGCACCATATCTCTGATGTAATGGTATTTGATCTCAATGTGTTTCGATTTATCGTGAAACACAGGATTCTCGGAGAGCTTCACAAAGCTCTGGTTATCGCAATTTATAACTATGGAATCCATCTCATGTCCAAATAAGTCTGCAAGGAGCTTGCGAAGCCACACTACTTCGCGGACTACCACACATAATGCAATGTACTCTACTTCTGCGGTTCTCAAAGCCACATAAATTTGTTTCCTGCTGCACCAGGAAACCATGGCAAATCCCAAAGTAAAACAGCAACCAGAGGTACTCTTCTAGTCCACTGCACTCCCTGCCCAATCTGCATCGGCATATCCCTGCAATCTCATGTATACACCGGAGGCATATCTCAGTCCATAACCAACTGTGCCTCGTAAATATCTCAACACATGCTTCACTGCTATCCAGTGTGTCTATCTCGGTTGACTCATAAACTAACTGAGTGCACTCACTGCATAGCATATCAAGTCTGGTGTTAACTAGATACATCAATGATCCAATCAATTGTCTGTAAAGATGTGGATCAATCTCGCCTAAATCGGAAGAAGTCTCGCTCAATTTCTTCAGATTTATCACCATCGATGTAGGCATGGATTTGCAGTCTGTCATCCCGAATTTCTTCAATATCTCCACTGTGTATTTCCCCTGACTCAGGAGAATCTCATCATAGTCCCGAGAAGAAGTGCATCGTACCAAGGTCCTTCATCTCGAATTCAGAAGCCAATGCACACTTGCATTCAACAATAAGGCTTTCTGAACCGGTGAGGAATAAGTCATCAACATATAGGACCAAAATCAGGCACTCGTCACCAACAATGTTGTAGTATAGGT
>SNQJ01S0138034.1:0-11949 GCA_010110895.2 Picea sitchensis | reverse complement strand
CAAAAGGAATTGACATTTTCAAATTTGATAGCACATTGGTCAAGTCAAAGCTCATTTTTGAATTTGTGCTCACTAAAGGTTTTTCTGTGTTTGGTTCTTTGGTGGCTCCTATGGTCTGTCCTCGATTTGTGTTTTCAAGAGCCCTTTGTGGAATTTGGATTTCATGGTTTTGAGGAATGGATTATTTTTTCTTCTGATATGTGTTCCATTCCTTCTCCTTTATTCCCCTCCTTATTTCATCCTAGGATGGCATCCTTCCATACATTCTAGTTATGACATCCGCGTCAATGCTTTGGCCTCTGATTTGTTTCATTTGATTATCATTCACGTTGAACCCCTTCCTTTAAGCATTGTAAACATGATCATACTCATCATTCAAAACATATGCATTATGTACAAAGTAAACATCATTCACAAAGTTCATGTGCTCAAATTCAAGTGCATCACCACTTGATTATCTAGTTTGTATGGTTAATGGACATGCATTCTCATCATGGGAATCTTGACAAGTTCTACACCAAAGCAATGTCTCATGTTCAACCATATTATTAGGATTCAAAGGTACAAGAAGTCTTTGGTTTTGATTTTGGTATTGGTTTTGATTTGGAGGACCTGTATTTCTTTCCCATCCACCATTCCCCTAGGTGGATATCTATTTTGTTGAGCTCTTTTCAGTTGTACAAATCTATTTTGCATAGTCATGTTTCATTTGATTACTTCAATTGATGTTTTTGTTGAATTTTTAATGAATGCTCAAGCACATGTAGATTCTTTTCAATTTAGCATGAACTTGAACCATAAACAATGCAGCAACACAATAGCTACAGTAAACCAAGATCACAAGAAGAATAACCATGCACAAGACAGAAGAAGTTATCATGGGAAAACCCTTCTCAAACAAGGGGAAAAACCAGCAATCCTTTGCTATAGAGTCAAGAGAAGATTACCCTTTCACCACAAACCCTAGCGCACACAAGAGGGTGCTCTATGACCAAGAAAGATTGCGGCTCTCCACAATGTGTTATGTGAGAATGAGACATGATCCACAATGGGGATGTATCTCTCCTATAAATACATAACCTAACTCATCAATAGATGTGTCTATTGGCACAATAGGGTCGACTTGTACGACTCAATAATATAATTAATCTTTTACACAATATTAATTATCTTTACATGGTGGGGTCAACTTGTACCCTTCACAATACAAAATTAGGGTTTCACAATAATCTTACTCTTAGACAATATAGCAAGGGATCTCCCGCACATCCTCTAGCGCTCTGCCACTAGGTACAAGTCCACATGTGCTCAACCACAAGGACGTCACTCTCAACAGATTAACTCAACTAAATCCATAGGAGTACGATCTAGAGAACCATCTTAAGTCGACTCAACTAAGTCCATAGGAGTCCGACAGGAGACCATCTAAAGTCATCTCAACTCAATCCAGAGGAGCACAACAAGAGACCACACATGTCATCTCAACTTAGTCCTAAGGATTATGACTCACCCATCAAATGGGCGTCCTCACAGATCATCTCAACTCAGTCCAGAGGAGTATGATCTAGAGAATGTCTCATGAAGCTGCAATCATCAACACTCCCTCTCAGCTAGGGAGGCATTCTCCACCAGGACAAGTCTCTCACGGAAGTACTCGAACTTCATCCTGGCAAGCGGTTTGGTGAAGACATGTGCAACCTGCTCGTGTGTAGAAAGGTATTGCACGTGTACTACTTTCCTCTGCACCATATCTCTGATGTAATGGTATTTGATCTCAATGTGTTTCGATTTATCGTGAAACACAGGATTCTCGGAGAGCTTCACACAGCTCTGGTTATCGCAATGGATAACTGTGGAATCCATCTCATGTCCAAATAAGTCTGCAAGGAGCTTGCAAAGCCACACTACTTCGCGGACTGCCACACATAATGCAATGTACTCTACTTCTGCGGTACTCAAAGCCACATAAATTTGTTTCCTGTTGCACCAAGAAACCATGGCAAATCCCAAAGTAAAACAGCAACCAGAGGTACTCTTCCGGTCCACTGTGCTCCCTGTCCAATCTGCATTGACATATCCCTGCAATCTCATGTATACACCGGAGGCATATCTCATTCCATAACCAATTGTGCCTCGTAAATATCTCAACACATGCTTTACTGCTATCCAGTGTGTTTGTCTCGGCTGACTCATAAACTAACTGAGTGCACTCACTGCATAGCATATCAGGTCTGGTGTTAACTAGATACATCAATTATCCAATCAGTTGTCTGTAAAGATGTGGATCAATCTCGCCTAAATCGGAAGAAGTCTCGCTCAGTTTCTTCAGATTCATCACCATCGGTGTAGGCATGGATTTGCAGTCTGTCATCTCGAATTTCTTCAATATCTCCACTATGTATTTCCCCTGACTCGGGAGAATCTCATCATAGTCCCAAGAAGAAGTGCATCATACCAAGGTCCTTCATCTCGAATTCAGAAGCCAATGCACACTTGCATTCAACAATAGGGCTTTCTGAACCGGTGAGGAATAAGTCATCAACATATAGGACCAAAATCAGGCACTCGTCACCAACAATGTTGTAGTATAGGTTTGGATCAACAACACTCTTGCTTAAGCCCAAACTCATCAAGTATCCATCAATCTTCTCATACCATGCACGAGGTGCCTGCTTTAGTCCATACAAGGCTTTAGTCCACATACAGGGATTTGGAATAAGTCATCAACATATAGGACCAAAATTAGGCACTCGTCACCAACAATGTTGTAGTATAGGTTTGGATCAACAACACTCTTGTTGAAGCCCAAAATCATCAAGTATCAATCAATCTTCTCATACCATGCACGAGGTGCCTGCTTTAGTCCATATAGGGCTTTCTTCAACCTACAGACCTGAGACTCCTCATGTATCACGAATCCATCTGGTTGCTCGATGTAAACTTCTTCCTCAATTTCTCCATTGAGAAAGGTTGTCTTCATATCCATCTGATGCAGTCTCCAACCCATGGATGCGGCAAGGGCAATAATCGTACGAATGGAAGTGTATCAGGCAACAGAAGCTAATGTCTCCTCATAATCTATTCCCTCCATCTGAGAGAATCCTCTAGCCACAAATCTCGCTTTGTACTTCTTGACACTTCCATCGGCTACATGTTTGATCTTATAGGTCCACTTGGAAGTCACTACAGACTTCCATTTCGGTCTCGAAACAATATCCCACACATCATTCTTCATGACGGACTGATACTCTTCGGTCATGGCATCTTGCCAAACCTGCTTACCTGATGCTTCTCCATGACAAGAAGGCTCAGTATCAATGATGTGGCTCATGGCAGAAACATAACTCGAAAATATTTGTGGTCTCTTGCTCTCTCGGAATGTACCACGAGGAGTTGCATGTCCTTCTGCCTCCTGCAGAGTCTGTCGAGCCCATGCAAGCCTCTTCTGGCCTACTACAATGTCTCTAAGAACATCAACCAGAGCTACGGGATCAACTGGATCAACTGGATCAATAATTGTCTCCCTCTGAACTACTGAAGGGGGAGAAGGTATTGTCTCTTCTTTCTTCTCGTTGTCAATCTCCATCTGAGATTCTTTGGATCTTCGAAAGGCTATCTCTTCCTCAAAGGTGACATCTCTGCTAACCTCGATTTGTCTGTGACCAGGGATGTAGATCCGATATGCCTTCAAAGATTCATTGTACCCCACAAATGTACCCTTTCTTCCTGAAGGGTCTAGCTTGGCCCTCTTTTATTTGGGTACATGAAAGTATACTGGACACCCAAATATCCTGAAGTGTCCAACCTCAGGCTTCACTCTAGTGAAAGCTTCTTCGGGAGTCATGTTCTTCAGAATCTCATCAGGACTCCTGTTCTGAACGTACACAGTTGTCATGCATGCCTCTGCCCACAGAATCATAGGTAGGTTATGATCATGTATCATCGCTTTGGTTGCCTCGACAATGGATCTGTTCTTCCTCTCTGCAACCCCATTTTGTTGAGGGTTATAAGGAACGGTGTACTCCCTCTTGATCCCTGTCTCAATACAGAAATCACTGAAATCCATGGAGGTGTACTCTCCTCCATTATCTAATCTCATCACCTTGATCTTCGTCCCAATCAGGTTCTCAACCTGAGCTTTAAACTCTTGAAATCTCGCAAGGACTCCATCCTTGGTCTTCAAGAAGTAAATCCACGTCTTCCAAGAGTGATCGTCGATGAAGAGCACATAGTACAAATATCTGTTCAAGGAAGAAACAATCATGGGTCCACAAACATATGTATGTATCAGGTCCAAGATCCCCTTGGATCTACTGTCACTGCTCGAAAAGTACCCCTTAACATTCTTGCTAAGAGCACAACCTCTGCAAATGCCATCGTGCTCGATATGTATCTCTGGAAGGCCTGTCACCATCTTCCCCAGAGCGGGAAGGGCTCTATAATGTAAATGAACAAATCTCCTATGCGATAGCTCGCTCAAGCTGATAGTATTATGTAACAAGGCCTGGACTGGTCGGACAGTCAATCTGTACAAACTATTTTCTCGAACACCAATCACCCGAGCAGAATCCATGCATGAGTTCTTGTGCCATGCAAGAACTTTTCCTTCAGAGAAAATAACCTCGTAGCCTTTATCCTCTAAGGCAGAAACAGAGACAAGGTTCCTTTTCATTCCAAGTACATATAGTACCTCACTTAATTGAAGAGGTATGTCAAAATCTAGTTGGAAAGAAGAATTCGCAACTCCCTTCACAGTATATCTGGCATTATCACCAAGTACAACATGCAGACGAGACTCTTTCTCTACAAGATCTGTAAGATGTTCTCTATATCCAATCATGTGTCTGGAAGCACCACTGTCAATCAACCAAATATCACTAGCAGTAGGAACGGTACCTGAGAGTGTTGAATTGAAGAAGAATGTTTCATCTTTTATGTCTTCATCTCTCTGAGGTGGTTCTAAATCAACATTTGCAGTGGATGCATGTTGTCTTCCTTTCTTCTCGGTAGGACAATCTCTCACAATGTGTCCATACTTGTCACATCTGAAACATTGAATCTTTCAACTGTCTTTTTTATGTTCATGACCTGGAGCTGTTGAAGTTTTCTTGTCTTTGAATGCTTTGTTGAAACTTCTTCTATTTCTTCTGCCTCTCTTTGCATGAGATGCAAGGGCTTGATTGTCATTATGATGGGAGTCTTGCACGCCTCTAGCTATAAGTATGGTTTTCTCTTGAATGCAGTCTGCCCATAGACGATCAAACTGAGGTAAGTCTACTCTTCCACTGATACTTTGAATGAACGGTTCCCAATGGCTTGGAAATGCATTGAGAGTAATCATGACAAGCTCTGTCTGTTATGGTTTCTCCAATGGCACCTACCTGATATCTGATCTCTAGAATCTTCATGAAGAAGGTAGTGATGGTGTCATCTTTCGTCATTTTGAGATTTTGAAGTTGATGCTTCAATGTAAGAGATTTGTTAGTGTTGTTGCTCTCAAACATGTTCTTCAACACATCATACATTTGATAAGTTGTCTTCAAAGTAGAAATGTGAGGTAGTAGATGATCTCTTACCGAGTAGATGATTATCGTTCTAGCTTTGACATCATTTGTCTTCCATTCAGCCTTTTGTTCATTGGTTGTTGTTGTTGGTAGAGTCTTTTCTATCTATCTCAATAGGTCACTCTCTTCTAGAGTGATGTGTAATCTTGACTTCCAAGAGTTGAAGTTGCTTGACCCATCAAGCCTATCTTCCACCAAATTTTTGTTCCTCATGGCTTGCAGATTCTTCACAAACCCTAACGGCTAGGCTTGAAACCCTAGCTTCAGAAATTTGACAGCTAGGCTAGGCTAGAAACCTTAGGTTTCGTTGGACTTATGACTGCCAACAATAAGCCTTGGAGAGTCAAAAGAACCCCGGTGAGCTGCAAAATTTCTCAATGGCCTGCAAAAAACCTAGAGGCCGAAATCTACAGAAACCCTAGGGGCGAAAATCAAAACTTCTTCAATTTTTTATTTGAAGGTTGCAGGTGGTGCACTGGACTAGGCCGTACCTGCCTGTGCAAAAATTAGCCCAACGTTCAAGGGGAAAGTGCTAAAACTAGCTTGACAAGGAAAATGGAAGGGGTCTTTTTTGCAGTTGCAGCAAGAAGGTGATGGCTAGCTTGTGCAATGGCTCTTCAGGAACACTGCTCTACTACCATGTTGAATTTTTAATGAATGCTCAAGCACATGTAGTTTCTTTTCAATTTAGCATGAACTTGAACCATAAACAATGCAGCAACACAATAGTTGCAGTAAACCAAGATCACAAGAAGAATAACCGTGCACAAGACACAAGAAGTTATCCTGGAAAAACCCTTCTCAAACAAGGGAAAAACCCAACAATCCTTTGCTATAGAGTCAAGAGAAGATCACCCTTTCACCACAAACACTAGCGCAAACAAGAGGGTGCTCTATGACCAAGAAACATAGCACAGGAGAGAAATGTGCACCAAATTACAGCTCTCTACAATGTGTTATGTGAGAATGAGATGTGATCCACAATGGGAATGTATCTCTCCTATAAATACATAACCTAACTCATCAATAGATGTGTCTATTGGCACAATAGGGTCGACTTGTTCAACTCAATAATATAATTAATCTTTTACACAATATTAATTATCTTGACATGGTGGGGTCGACTTGTACCCTTCACAATACAAAATTAGGGTTTCACAATAATCTTACTCTTAGACAATATAGCAAGGGATCTCCCACACATCCTCTAGTGCTCTGCCACTAGGGACAAGTCCACATGTGCTCAACCACAGGGACGTCACTCTCAACAGATTAACTCAACTAAATCCATAGGAGTACGATCTGGAGAGCCATCTCAAGTCGACTCAACTACGTCCATAGAAGTCCGACAGGAGACCATCTCAAGTCATCTCAACTCATTCCAGAGGAGCACGACAAGAGACCACACACGTCATCTCAACTCAGTCCAGAGGAGTATGACTCACCCATCACATGGGCATCCTCACAGATCATCTCAACTCAATCCAGAGGAGTACGATCTGGAGAATGTCTCATGAAGATGCAATCATCAACAGTTGTTATGGGATCAAGAGCAAGCTCAACTATGTTAACTGCTCTAGATCGTGTTTCATTTTTCGTGTGGAATATATAAGAACTACATTGATTTGACTTTCCAGAAACTATCATGTTCTTCTCTATTTTAATGGCTGACTCTTGGGCTGCTCTAAGGTTTTGGGGGTCCTTCTCTCTAATTTGGAAGCCCAATTCCCCATCATATGAGTCAAGATAATAAATAAGAATTATTGTTTCAATAGGTTTAATATCTTGATGTAGCTTTTGGGTAATTTGGTCAAACCTCTTGTTGAACTCCTCAATGGTTTCATTTTCATTTTGTTTGGTATTTGTTAGGGAAGACAACAAGTATTTGTTATCTTTCTGTTTCCCCCCATTTTTCCATGATAGCATGCTCTAATTGGTCCTTATCTCGAAGCTACAATTAGGTAAACTAGTGAACCAATCAAGGGCATCGTCAACAAGTGATAAAACCCACGTTACAAGGAGCATCATCCTAGGGGTCGCTCCCACCCCGAAACCGTGCTCCGAGCGGGAGTATCCAAGGAGTGCACTCTAAGACTCCCTAGTGCACTCCCTACCACTTTGAGGAGCGTTGCAATCCCTCGAACACTCCCAAAGCAAGGAGCACACTCTGCAAGCAATCCTTGAACGTTCCCCACACACTCCCTAGGGACTCCCTGGACACATTGAACCTTTTGATACATGATATTGTCAAGCATAAAGACTATGGATGGATTAATGACTTGTACAAGAGAGGCAAGAAACTCATCAAACTTGTCACCGAGCATGCAAGGGTGAATTACTTTTATGGCACTCACTCCAAGTTGCAGCTACTTAAGATCACAAAGACTAGATTTGGTAGCTATTTCCTCACCTTTAGGTGCCTATTGAGGGTGAGATGGCCAATTTTGTAAACATAACTATTTGGTCACGTTGACGATTAGTGGATAACCTATTTCATTCCATATGTTAAAGGTCTACTTCCTATCATATGGCTTAAAATTTGCATGTTAGTTTATAATTGCTATAATGTACTATGGATGGCATTTCTAACTTCATAATAATGTAGTATTTATCTACAAGTAGCACAAATATGCATGTTTTCATTTATTCTGCAACTAATTTAGCATTCTTCATGTTTTTTTAATATAAATGCATTATATATATATATATATAATGCTCCTGGGATGCTCTGCTCCCAAGGTTTTTTGGGAAATGGAGCTCCCAACACTTCCACTCCTGCTCCGCTCCCACACTCTAGCAACCTTGGATAAAACAAAAGACTTCATGAGAGAGTCCAAATATGGAACACAATGTTTAACAATTAAACTAATGAAGGCTTTCCAATGGTCCCTTGCTGAAACAACATTGTTTCCTTGGAAAGTGGGTAGTTTATCTAGAACCCTTTCAAGGAAATCATGTGAATACCTATTTATTTGTGAAAAATCAAGGGATTTGTAGATTTCATTCAACCAGGGTGCAACGATGTTAACTAAAACCAAGTCTTCAAACAGAAACCTAAGGTCTTCAACTATGTAGTCAAAGCTATTTCCTCACCTTTAGGTGCCTATTGAGGGTGAGATGGCCAATTTTGTAAACATAACTATTTGGTCACATTGACAATTAGTGGATAACCTATTTCATTCCATATGTTAAAGGTCTACTTCCTATCATATGGCTTAAAAATTTGCATGTTAGTTTNATTACAAACTAGATACAAGTAGTATAAGATAAGTATGAGTGATGTGTTTAGACTTGTGTGAAATCTGAATTTAGGTGATGTTATGACAATTGTTACTTTCAGATTTGCAAAGAAAAATGGAGTTTGAGCAAAAGTAAAGTATGGAATGCAAGTTTCAATGTTCAAATGCAATCTGCAAACTAAATTTTCAGAATTAAATATGATTAAAGAATGCAAAAATCTTTTCATCAACCAAAGTAATAAATTCCGAATTGTAATATATGTGAAATGAACCTAAAATAGGACCTAGAAATGCAGTTTTCAAGCTCAAATGCAATCTGGAAATATAAATTTATGTGTTATATTTAGTGCTGGAAATGCAGAAAATACAAAACAGAAATCAAAATGACTTTCCAGAAATCTAAGAAAAAGAGTCTAATTAGACTTGGAAATGATGTTTTTTAGACTCGGAATTGTTGGAAATTACAATTAGTTTAAAACAGAAAATGAAATCAATTTCAGAATGTTTAAAATTAAATTATGCCTACTTAAGGTGCAAAAGTTAGTTTCGTAGGCCAAAATGCTATGCAAAATAAAATTTCAGAACTAAGTAAAGTGTTGAAATTGCACAAAACTTAAAAGAGATTCAAAATATAGTTTCCAGGATACATAAAATAAAACTAGTCTAATTTAAAGGTCTTATATGAAGATCCTAGACTAATATGTATTCCTGGAAATTAAGATTTCTAAACTAAATATATTGCAGAATATACAAATATTCAAAACAGAAATTTAAATATAATTTAAATTATGTAAGGAAATAACCCTAAAGGTATCAAGTCCATTGGATGTAGCTTGGGTGGTCGGGAGGAATGATCGTTACCCTCCTCACCAAGGTTCAATTCCTTGTAAGAGACATGTTGTGCCCTTAAATGGGTCTATAAAATGCTCTTGTTGTTGAGCCCCCGATACTCTGAAAATGCTCGGCCTCCCCATGTTCTCTCGCGGATTTTGGGGGGGTTATCCGTGGACGTAGCGAGCACCGATATCCGGTGCCATGAACCACATATTAGTTTAAGAAGAAAAAAAAAACCTGAAGGTATCAAATTTCAAAATCAAACCAAGGTATTGCTTGCCTAAATATTACTAGATCTAGTTGCTACTGTTTGAAGAAACTAGATGGGAAATATCTAAAGCAAACAAAATAAAATAAATATGGGAGAAAGTTCACACCTAGATTAAATCCACCACTTGAAGTTGTCTCTTACTTAGATGGCCTTGGTTCAATCCCTTTGCTTGTATAACAAAAGCTCCAATCCACAAAAAAAAATTCACACAACATAAAGGAAATGATCTTCACAAAATTTGCTCTAAGAATATGTGATGTCTAATATTATCTCACTCAACAACAACAATCACAAATGAGGGGAACCTCCAATATAGAGTTCTAGGCTCAACCACCTCATAGTAAAATAATATTATCGTAGTGATCAAGTTTGATACATCAAACAAAAGATAAAATAATGTTACATGGACATGAATTGATCATCAAATGATTTTATATCTCTCCACATGAGAGAACCAAGAGAGCTAGGGCAAACCGCAAGAAGCTCTATTTAACTAAAACAATGAAATAATATCCATGAGAGAAGCGCCCTAGAAGAAAGTGTCCAAATGGTTGCAACCACTCTCCAAGGAACAATAAAATAATCTCCAAGGAAGTGCACCCTCCAAGTCTCCTCCAAGAATAGTAAAAGTGGACCAAAGTGTGGTCTCAAAGGCTCAACAACCACCCCAAAATAGTAATACATAGAAGCATGTGCATTGGGTCCACATTGACCAAGTAGGATAACCATCAAATATTCCCCATGAGAAATAGTGTGCCATAGGGAAGCATGTAACCACTCCCCAAAGATAGGGCGAATTAGCTCAAAGTCACTTTAAACCCTCAACCAAGTGGAAGCAAAGTGTGAACAATACTAGTCAAAGATGCAAGTGGACCACCTAGGAGAATATGTCAAAGTGGACAAAGGCATGTGATAATTGGATGTAAGTGGAATAAATTAATGAGGACAAGGATGCATGCATAACTAACCCTCAAACCAACAAATTAATGAGAAGGGCAACCACTAGAATATATATATATATATATATATTATCGTGTTGCCTCAACATGTGTGCCAAAGGGGAAGTGCTACCCTCAAGTATTGTACCACGTGAGGATAAGTTGTATTCCTTGGTGCTTTATTCTTTTTTTTCTTTCTTTATTTATTTTTAAATTGAACAAGGGAATAAGGCCTCAATGAAGGTTTAGAACATTTTTTTTTCTTTCGGCAGAATCGACAACTAAGCCAGGCTTGTACGCTCGTGACATAGGGTCAGTTTCGACTGCTACCACTATAACCTCCAAGTGTAACCGCACATGCCCCAAGCACAACACACGGGTAAGTCGAGGTTTAGATCCAGTGACCTCACATAACAGAGTGCCTTAATAATGCACTCCATCACCAACTGATCAACACCCCGAGGGCAGGTTTAGAACATTGAAATATAATAGTGTTGGGATATTTAGACACTTAGGAGGTAGTTAAGTTCAACTTGGTCTAATATGTCTTTAGGTAAAAGTGTGTTTCTTAGTGTGTTTCCTTAGTATGCATTTGCAGTTATGTAATCTGACGGTTGTGATATGTTCTAGACATATAGTGATCCGACAGCTCATGTTCTCCTCGATCTTAACAGCTATATTGATCTGAGGCTTAACACTCAATTGGTCCATGATCTCTATTTAAAGAGCATGGAGGGTCATTTGCTGATGATCGATTATGAGAAACTCTCTTGTAAAATATTTTCCTTTTGCATTAATAGATTGTCTCAAGTGGCCATGTTGGCTTGGGTCGTGGACCATTTTCCTCTTCGAGGGTTTTAACCACGTAAAAACATCGGTGTATTGATCTTTGATCTAGACGACACACGGGTAAGTCGAGGTTTCGATCGAGTGAGCTCACATAACAGAGTGCCTTAACAATGCACTCCATCACCAACTAATCTACACCGCGAGGGCAAGTTTAGAACATTGAAATATATTAGTGTTGGGATATCTAAACACTTAGGAGGTAGTTAAGTTCAACTTGGTCTAATATGTCTTTAGGTAAAAGTGTGTTCCTTAGT
>SNQJ01S0138029.1:10398-25256 GCA_010110895.2 Picea sitchensis | reverse complement strand
CATCCTTATAACTAGTTGAGACTTTCTCTAGTCTCATTTCCTCTCCAATGAAATCATCCCTCAACTTCTAGAAGTCAATAGCTTCTCCTAACCATAGATAACCTAGACAAAGTTGTGCCAAGATGAACTGAATTCATTCAGAGCAATCCACACACACATAACATCAATTATGGGCTTGAATAATGGCTATGATATTCCCATTTGCTCATCCCCCAGAGAAATGCTATAGAGTTGTTCCATCCTGATAGCACGAATATAGGGTAAACTAGTTCATCGTCTTTGTCTTTGTCAGCAACTGCACCAAGTTGGTCTCTCAACTCTACTAGCTTCATTAGATAGCTAGCTATTGTATGTGTCTTGCACATGTGGGTTGCGATGAGCTTGTTCCTTAGGAGTATATTCCTAGATACCTTCACACTCTGGTACATGGTTCCCAAGGCATCATACATCTCCTTGACGCAGTGCTCTTGCTGGTGATATAAGGGATCAAACGATCCTTCACTAAATCCAACAGGACTTACTTTAGGTTCACTACATTCGTATTTCACTTTGCTAGATATTTGGGATTTGTAGGAGGTTTGATCTCCTACTCCATAAGGTACCAAAGGTTTGCTACTTCTACGAGGTTTTGTCGTGTGTACTTCCATAGCACAAAGTTGGAGCTGCCCTCCAACAAGTGACTCTCTTGCATACTGGGAATGGCCATTATTGCAACTCCACTAAAGTTACTCTTTTTGCATTAGCTCTAAAGTGTAGAGGGACTACAACTTCTTGTCCATCAGCCAACTTGAAGGGTATTTGGCTAGTCGACCTTTTATATGCAGTTTTGTATGCCCATAAGATAGTAGGTACCTTGTCATCTCAATCATCTTCGTCAACCCCACATATTTTTGTGAGTCCTTTGTGTGTCATCTCAATCATCTTCGTCGACCCCACATATTTTGTGAGTCCTTTGTGTAGGGTTTTATTGAAGGACTTGATTGCTCCATTTTCTTTGGGATGATAGGGCTTGGTGGTTTTCTTGTTGTTGTCTCGTAGAATTTTTGCATTGATATCATTATGGTACCATTTACAAAATGGGTTCCTTGGTCGCTTATTAATGTCAATGGGCATACAAATCTTTCAATGATGTTCTCATAGATGAACTTGATTGCAACTTATTTTGTATAGGTCTCAATTGGTTCCGCTTCTACCCACTTAGTGAGGTATTCAACTCTTGTTATAATAGACATGGCTCTTGTTCTTTTCCTTCTTGGGAAAGGTCCTACAAAGTCAATAGTCCATATTTTGAATGGGAGGGTTGGATCGACCGAATGTAAAGGAAACTCACCCTTCTATATTGGTCGAACCATCATCTGGCACTTGTCACACCTATTTATATTTTCTCTAAAATCCCTATGCATCTTAGGCCACCATAATCCAAATACTTTGCACATTTTCTAGCTATGTTTTTTGCATAGAAATGGCACCTCCTTGCTAGCCAACATGTGCCTCTTAAATTATGCTACCCCTTTCATGCTCTAAGACACATCTCCTTAGTATCTCATAGGGTACTCATTTGTATACATATCCATTTTTAGTGTAAAGGGAGCAACTTTCATGGCAAGTACCTTCTTATTCTTTTCCGGTAGACTTTCTGGTGCCTTTCCTTCTTGCATAAATTGGACAATTTTTGCTAGTTATTTTGGTGTAGCCCCAATGCCTATGCTAGTTTCTTTCTCCAATCTATACCTTTGATAGACAATCTTAGCCCAACATTATTCTTCCTAATAAAATGATCACCCCAAATTCAAACTCCGAACACAGCCATCTCACTCCCTTGGTGGACTAGCTTGGTGTAATTCAAATATTTCGCTATGGTCGCGATAAGATATAAATGGCTTGGCACAAATAATTCCAAGCCCTTCTCATTCAGTAGTCGAATAGTTATTTTTTCATTATTTAGTTTTTAACTAGTATAGGCATTGGGGTGATTGATCAACTCATCTCTAGGTTGAACAAGGATAACTCGACTACGATTTTTGATGCATCGACATGCATGTGGAATTTCTTTGACCAGTTGGGTCAATATTGGGGCTTCAACCAATTTTCTTTTTTGAATCTCTAATGACCCATTAGAGTCTATAATCCATACAAATTCTACAACAGTCTTGAGTAATTCACCCATGGGGAATGTGATATTTGAATAGTGCCTTATGAATTAGCTGTAGTAGCTTGTATGTCCCCAAAAATATTTTATTTGTTTGGTATTGACAAGGGTTTTAAATCGAGGATTACTTTAATCTTTGCCATCTTGACTTTCATTCCATCTTTGTAGACAACAAAACCTAAAAATATATCGAAGGGTGTTGCAATAAACATTTCTTTATATTTAGTGAAATGGCGGGATGTATATGGTTTTTTAGTAAATTGTATACGATCTTGTTGTTCTAGAGTCTGTACTTAAGGCTAAAAAGTACAGGGTCTAGGCATCCGAAAAGAGAGTAAAATATAGAAAGGGGAAAAAATCAACCTTCGAGAAAAGGAAGCTAAGGCTGATTTCTAAGTTGTCTCTATCTCACTTCCAAACGTTCTTGGATGCTTATATCCCATTCAATTGCAGCCCATGAACGTTCAAATTCGACCCGGGTGACAACGGTTTTAAGTATGGTGTCAAATAGGTTCAAAGCAATGCTGGTTTGATCTGATAGGATGGGTTCAATGTTGGGTTGTCTTGCAAAGGGCACAGTCATGGAGGAACAAAAAATGAAAAGAAAGTTTGAGGTTTAAAATGCCACTTCATTTCTTTTTTAACCGTATAAAAGAGAACTTTCGAAATCTGATGTTAAAGATAGAACACAAACCAAAGGCCTTCTCCCATAACTGAGTTAACTTTTTAAATAATTGTGTATGAAATGTGAGAAAACATTAAGCAGTCAACAATGCGAGGCTCCTATCAAGGGAGAATCTCGCCCTGTAAACATAAGAAGAAAAAAGGCAAGAAGTAATCTGACGAAGCATAGAATATATATATCTAAAAAGTTCACAGGTATTGTACCTGCTGGTAGCCGATACAGAGGAAAAACTGCAAGCGATTAGACAACTAAAAGTTGGTCACCACAGTAGAAGTTGCACTAAATTGTAGCTAAGCATTCATCAGAAATATATATGTGAAATGAAACTTAGTATAAGATAACAGAGAAAACAAAACTCATAACTTAGTCTTCACGGAATCATGAATCTTCAGATTGCTTTGTATTAATTTTCAAGAGGAAGAAATTCTCTATTACAATTGGCCAAGAAAGGTCCCGCCCCTTTTTTCACATCAAAATGCATATTTATACAAACTTCTAAACATTCGGATCTCAATCGTTCCAGGAGTTTTCAGTTACAAAATGGGGAATTTAAGTGTTTCGCTTCTTTGTCTTTGTCCTCTTTCATGCAGGTAGAGCACCTTCCTTTATTTACTCTTCAGGTTCTAAAAATAGAACAGGAAGACATCTATCATTATTTGACACCAGAAGCCTGCCCTTTCACCTGCTCGGTGCAAGTGATGCACCTCTCCACCAACTGGGCTATCAACCTGGAAGGCTCTGCTTGGTCACTTTCTTCAAGAGTGTAACAATTCTTCGCCAGTTGTGGTAAATTATTTCCCACTTGTGGGTCCTCTGCGATGATGGAGCATAATTGTAAACTTGGCTATACTAGCCATTTATCCACTTGGGTCATATCAACCTAACTAATCTAGGATATCCCCACTTGTTGCAACTGCATGTTTTATTTGATGTCCAACAGATGTTTAGCTATATTGATTTTGCCCAGTGTCCTAGCACTGCTCTCCTTATCAAGGTCTAGCAAACCTTTACTTATTAAAGAGAACGTTTCCTCACAAAAATTCTTTACTTCGTTAGCTCTCCCCTTGCTTTCTGATATGTTCTGCTCCCAGACCTTCATCAAGATATTACCTCTGGTTTGTTCCACGATGGATAATTTTGAGCTACTGATTGTCTCTATCTTCGCTGTAGCTATAACAACATCTTGGAAAGCGACCCGTGCTACCTTGACTTCTCTTTCTCTCGAAGAAATGTTTCCTAATATTTTCTCTATCGTTCGGAAATGGTTCTGAATGGTTCTCACCTTTTCCAACAAGTTTTGTTGAGCTGTAAGTACCTTATGTCGTATTTCAATGGACTGCGATCTGAACACTTTTATGTCTACAACCTGTTTCTCGACCACCTCCAATTTCGACTGCAACTCTATAATCTATTGCCCCTGCTGGCTTATCTGTGTTTGGCTAGTTTGTGGCGATTGGTACACCTGCTCGAGGTCGGACCTGAGCTTCTTGATTTCACGCAGGTCGGTTGTTTAGGCTTCCTCAAGGCTCTTTCTCACCTCGTTCTTGACATTCACTTCGACAGTAGCCACCTTAGCTTCCAGTTTACTGATCAGGAGGTTCTTTCGTTTCAACTGGGCCATCAAAGTCCCAACTGAGTACTGATTGGCTATAGCATAATCCCCTAGAGTCCTGTCTATCTCCTCTACAAATTCTCCCTCTTTCACGACCTTCCCATCTATCATGATTTCAAATTTTTTAGCTACTACGCTCCCTTTTTGATAAAATCCTTGCCTTACCATGACCTTTCTTTTCTACTCAAAGAAAAATTCATTGGGAGGCATCTCCTCTACATAAATAGGCATCAGTTCTTCATTGAAAATCCATCCCGCATCAAGATTCCCCTATGTGAACTGCAAGGGTGTGACAATAGAAATCGGACTACCGATTTTCTTGGATGTTTATTTTGGGGTGACTTTTGTAACTGGCTTGTTTAGCGCAAGTGAAAGTGAGTCACCTGATCCCTCCAAAGGTATCTCCGCTTGGCCTTGGGCCTGCTTGCCTGGCGCGCCCTTTTCGGGGTTTCCTTCCTTCTTTTGGGGGACTTTGGCTCCTAGCTCTGAGGTTCCAGCCTCCCTAGTTTTCCCTTGGTCCTTCTCCCCTCTAGGACTTGAGTCCTTTGCACCTTTGGCTCCCGTATTCTTTGTAACTGGAATCTCTGGGGCTTCACCCTATAAAATATGGGGGAGACAACTCTATCGGTGTTCCCAAAATTTTAAAAATTCGTTCATGTCTCCAGGTGGCAAGGCTTGAATCTGACTTAGGACTTCAGCGAAGGACCTTGTGCCCCGGAATATTTCATCATGCGGGGTGTTGTAACAGATATTAAATTTGACTATGTTTCCCAAAGTACAAATCGGTTCTCATATATTCACATTAACAAGAGGCTGTCGGCGCTTGGTAATGTCATCAATGCGTTGGGAGTTGATCAATTAATAAGGGTTTGGCGAAGGAATGACAACAATAGGCATTTAAATACTCCACTCCTCTGGCTATTTGAAGCATGATATCTATTTCCCTTGGACAAAGTTCAAGTGGAATAAATTCTGATATTTTGAGAGTGGAGCAAATGAAATTGCTCACCAGTTGGTTGCTTCGGCCGCTTGTGGATTTGAGGATTTCACTGCAGATGAGTCATTAATGAAATTTAATCCCTCTAATCTTGTTGGTAAACTTTCTCTTAAGCCTCTCGACTACGAGGAGGAAACAAGCTTGAATTTATCCTTGGAAAAATCTCTCGAGCAGATGGGTGCAGAATTTGGCTATTCGAAACCCAGGGCAAATGATGAAATTGAAGACAACAACAATCAAGAGCCTCTCTTATGGCCTCTTAACCCCGATTCTTATTGGCACGATAATAATGATATCAAAAGTTTACAGTCTATGATAGACTCTGAATGTAAATGGAAAGATGGCATTGAACGTGGTCTCATGGTTACCATCATTTCAATTCCATGGTTAGTTTATACGAGGTTACTCTAATGATCGAGCATTATAATTACATGGTTGATATTATTAGTTTTGCTGGGCACTGGAATGAGGCAATGGAATTTATAAATAAGATGCCTGTTGAAGCCGATTGCTATAGATCGGGATACCCAACCAAAGGAAAAACGACATACATTGTTGCTCTTATGAAGAACACAGGAATAATATATGAATTGAAAAACTCGAGACTCAAATATTTGTTTGTGAATATTCATCGAATGGGTAACAAACAACATAATCTGCAAATATGATGGCAGAGAGATGCCAAAAGTGTTCGGTCCAAATTCACTTGATAGAGTGTGGTTAGATGCACCATGCAGTGGCACTGGTATCAGTTGGAAAGATGAAAATATGAAATAGTAAATGGAGAAGCCACTATACAGATATGGTGTTGATGTTATATTAAACAATCATGCCCATGCATATGAGAGATCGAATCGAGCCTTTGACTACACAATGGACTCACGCGCTCCTGTTTACATTACAGTGGGAGATAGTGGTAATAGAGAAAAGATGACAATAACTCGTACCTGCCCCGATCCAGCTTTTACTTCGGACAAATATATGGGTGGATTCTGTGCCCACAGTTTTACATCTGGTCGCCAGCTAGAATGTGTTGTCGAGATAGGCAGCCTAACTCTCTAGACCATTCTGACAGAAAAATGCTCTATAGACATTTGGCGAGCGAACGCATGCATCCGTCTGCGAAGCTACAACACCTCGGGAGAATAATTATCTTCACCCGAATCATTCAGATTTTCATCAATTCTATGATTTAGTTTATTCTAAACGGACAAAAAAGGGGTAGTCAAATCTCGTTCGACAGTTTCGTTTCACAAGAGTGTAATTCTGAGGGTTTCTATGACTGTCCAGAAGAGCTTCTCTCCTATAACCCTATTGCGAGACAAAATGAGCTAATAATTCGGTGTGCATGCTAACATGCCACGGTATTTATGACATTCAATGCATTCAAACAATGATATATTGAAGGATGCCCTCGGACTAACACTACGTGGAATTCTACTCGCCGCTCTAGCGTTGATAGTGGGTATTGATCTCTATTGCAAGAAACTCCGCGAAAACAAACCACAACACCTCACGAACCCATACTATTCTATGATTATGGTGTCAGGAGCCGCCTCCATTTTTTCAAGCAGGGTGTATCAGAATGCATTTCGAAGCCCGATGGTTATGTACGCAGAGGACAGACAAATAATAAAGGGAATATATCCGACTGCATTGCGCAGGGGCACAGACTGACAAACATACAAATGGACAGGGAATACCTACCGTTAGAAACGTGTTAGTCGGCTCATCTGTCGAGAGACTGCAACAGATCCCATTCTCGATGCTGAGATCCTCAGATACGGTGAATTTGCAGAGCTTTGCTATGAATATTATGGAACGTGAATGAATATGCAGTTGTAAATAGGAATCTGAATATGCATGGATATAATGGTTATTATCCCAATGCCAATGCTGCTACTATACCGCTATTGTACAATAACCCTAACTCTTATCAATTACAACCAACAGAATGACGACAACCACAACCTCAATCTAATCGATTACAAACGCACCAACTGCAACCAGCTCGGAAATTCGATTGTAGGCGAAATGGGCGTGTGGGTGCCAGATGTATGGAAAGAAGAAGGCCAGCCACATCCACAACCACGGACATACCAGAGGAAAAGATCTGCATCAGGCCACGATATGTGAGAATACGTGACCCAAAGACTGTGAGTGCGAATGGAGGGGAAGGTACCCATGATCAGTACAACCATCCAGGATTTATCACCCGATACGAGAATGCAAAGAACGCAAAGTTTTTTCTTTGCCATCAAAACTTACAAGAAGGATCATTTGCTAAACAGTATTAGACATGGAGTGTGGACAATCACTTGAAGGGTTAATCAATCATTAAATGAAGCTTTGCTTTCTCTACATCGGAGCTTTTAGAGGAGACGAGGATACGTATACAGAGACTTGCTGACCTTTGCAACAGCGTGAGGGGCTTCTCACATGGCTAAACTTCTAAAATCTCTGAATGAAGCATGCACCTTAGGGATCAATATCGACAAGCTCGTAGAAGACAAGCTCGTAGAAATTGATTTTGATCCTCTAACTGAAGTCTTTTCTTTGGTAAATTTATCGAAAGTATATGCAGTTGATGTACTTCATACCTCGCGATGTATTATTGCCAATGGTCAAGAAATCTTGAATATGATGTGCTGTATTGACCCTAAACTCTGAACAGTTGATTTAAAATATGTCTCTTTTGGCAAAGACGCTATTAGGGATCTTTTGGAAAGAGGCTTGCCATGCCAGATTTTGAACTTGAGTTCCTGTCGTACCAGGGAACTAAATATGATAGGACAGTTTTTGGCACTTCACACAATGAATCTGGAATTCAATGTTTCCGTAACTAGCCTGCCAGAAGGATGTTTTAGTTCTATGCCAAAACTGAGAAGGCTTTCTAGGTGAGAAACTAGAATTGCAAATTTCTGAACGACAGTAGCTGCATTATCAAAACTTCCCTCATTATCGGAGCATTCGTATTCATGCATTCTTGCCAGGTCTATGGACACCAGAAACGGGTCTTGTGACAGCAACTCTTAAGTTGAAGCGAGAAATTATGAAGAAGACCTTTGCTAAATAACCAAATAAACTGTATGGTTGAGTAGAACTTTTGACATTTGTCAAAGTCATTGGTAGCAGTTCGAGTAGCTTGCAGAGCATACGACAGAACACTTGGCAGTCGAAGTTTTCCTTGAAGACGAACCGTTTCAGATTCCTGGAACGTCGAGAGTTTTTTGTTTTCTTTTTAAAACAAACTGATGTATGTAACAGAGGGGGAGGACAGCCTGGGAGCCTTTTCACAGGCTGGGTTTGTAATGTATCATTTTTATCAAATATAGAACAACGTTTTCAAGAGATTCTATACTTCGTCACTGTCTAATTCCATCTTCTTCATGTATTATTTTTTCTGAAGTTTTCATCACTATTTTTCTGCCTTATGTTTGTTATTTCAGCTTGTAATGGTTACAATTCAGTACAACCTCTGCTGTAGCTATTTGAAGCATCCTTTAATACACAGTTTTTCCTCTGTTTTTCCATGAGTAAAATAAGACCTTTGCTTTAATCATTTCACCTCATTTAAAAGTTTTGTTTGTGCACAGCCTTTCCTCTGCACCAGCTATCAGCTGTGTAAGACCTGCGTTCAGATATTTGAATTTCCAGTGTTATTTCTTATATTGAAAGAAAGACCAGATGCTTGGCTTTTTTCTTTCAGTTTTTTTCATCTCTATTAGCTATCCATCCTCATGACTTTTTAATGAATTAGACAAACAAGGTCATGCCTTTTGTTCCTGATCTATAAATGAGCGGAATGACTGTTTTGGACCTGGTTCTTGAAGCCTCCTATGCTATTCGATCTTTGCTATTGTCTCTTTTTCTTGACTCCATGCCCAATGGACCTTTTCCCCTGGTTTGACAACCAACTCCAATAATCTAAGACCATCATTTACCCATAAATCTGCCCACCTTTTAAAGCTACTTAAATTCCTATCGTGACATTGTTCGAGAGATCCCTCTCGGGTTGGAAGGGGCAACTCCCAATCCAAAGTGGTTCAAAAATGTGCTAAGGCTTGGCTCTTTTACAGACTAGAGTCAACTCTCGCGACAACATTTTTCTAGCATCGTTTCCGGGGATGGAGGACGAAGTTATCTTCCCTGGGGTACGACAAAGTTCAGATCTATCTCTTGATGGTGAACAAGGGATAGACATTCAATTGGCTGTGATCATTCACCTGGTGACTCCTTGGTTCATAGACTCTACATGATTTTGTTGGCGACTCCACTGGTCTCAAATGTTGAGCTCGTTCGCTGCTTGAATTGCTGCAAGGTTTGCTCCTCTGGACTTTACAAATGTTTATGGCTTTCCAAACACTGTTCCAGATATTAATTTTTGGGGAGATATCCTTCCTAAATTCGGAGAATATGAGGATGACAATCCTGGACTACATTTGTTTGAATTCCACAAGCTCATGGAAGAATTAAATGTACATCATGAAGATGTCCCCATGAAATTGTTTATGTTCTCATTGGGAGGAGATGCTAGACTCTGGTATAAATCTTTACCCCATTCCAGTATTCCTTCATTGAGATGTTTTCATGCACTTTTTCATCAACATTGTAGGAGGATATATTCTGCTGAAATCCTTTTTGAAGATTGTTGTGATACATGTCCTCTTGAGGAGGAAGAAAGAACAAAAATTTCTCTGGTTGGTGAAGATGAGCAGTATGAGGAGGATTTGGCTCATAAAGATGCTGGATCTTGTGAACTTACTCAAGAGGAAGAGATGGATCTGCCCCTGCACAAATCTACTGCAGCCCCTACTCACACAGATTTACTGCTTTCACACAGTCTCGGAGATGAGTGTCAAACTTCTTCCATTTCCGAAAATGTAAATCTATTTTTTAATGATGACAGTCAGGTATTTCATGGAATTTTACAGCAAGTTGATGAACATGTTTATGATGATTTCTTGCTAGAAGATCAGATTGTAGACTCTTCTTTGTTTAATGAAAAAGATATGGCTGCCATGTTTGATGATCCTGAGCCTCATGAATCAGAACATAGAGTAGTCATGAATATTTTAAAACCTCAGTATGATATGTTTTTCCGAGACCCTTTTGCTGAGATTTTAGATTCATTTAATGGAGGAATATGCTATGTCATGAGCATTTGGTCGCAATAATTTATGGAGGATGTGCAGATCCATGATCACCAATAGGTCGGATGGGGATTGTCATTTTCTTTTTTCATCCTCCTCGAAGAAAGTGTCAAAAAAATTCCAATAAGTAAGCAATTGTTGGATTGGCTTCACTGGCATTTTCATGTCATTTGATTCTGGAAATCTTTCAGCCGTTAGAGTAGGGGATGTATATAAATAATCTTTATTTCAAGCATTATATTAAATCGATGCTTGTCAATATGTTTTCAGTTCAGTTTTTGAATCCAGTATGGTTTTGTAATAAGCAGTTTTTTCCGCTAAGATACAAGTAAAGTGACAGAGTTCCAGAGTGGATGATTTCGGGAAGCCAAATGGATGAAGGCACTTGGTCTACGGTTCTTGGAACTTTTAGGAAAGCACCATCCCTAGTTGGAGCCAATGTTGTAACAGATATTAAATTTGACTATGTTGCCCAAAGTACAAATCAGTTCTCATATATTCACATTAACAAGAGGCTGTTGGCGCTTTGGAATGTCATCAGTGTGTTGGGAGCTGATCAATTAATAAGGGTTTGGCGAAGGAATGACAACAATAGGCATGTAAATACTCCACTCCTATAGCTATTTGAAGCATTATATCTATTTCCCTTGGACAAAGTTCAAGTGGAATGAATTCTGATATTTTGAGAGTGGAACAAATGAAATTGCTCACCAGTTGGTTGCTTCGGCCGCTTGTGGATTTGAGGATTTCACTGCAGATGAGTCATTAATGAAATTTAATCCCTCTAATATTGTTGGTAAACTTTCTCTTAAGCCTCTTGACTACGAGGAGGAAACAAGCTTGAATTTCTCCTTGGAAAAATCTCTCGAGCAGATGGGTGCAGAATTTGGCTATTCGAACCCCAGGGAAAATGATGAAATTGAAGACAACAACAATCAGGAGCCTCTCTTCTGGCCTCTTAACCCCGATTCTTATTGGCACGATAATAACGATATCAAAAGTTTACAGTCTATGATAGACTCTGAATGTAAATGGAAAGCTGGCATTGGATGTGGTCTCATGGATGAAGGTTACCATCATTTCAATTCCATGGTTAGTTGCTACGAGGTTACTCTAATGATCGAGCATTATAATTACATGGTTGATATTATTAGTCATGCTGGGCACTGGAATGAGGCAATGGAATTTATAAATAAGATGCTTGTTGAAGCCGATTGCTATAGATCGAGATACCCAACCAAAGGAAAAATGACATACATTGCTACTCTTATGAAGAACACAGGAATAATATATGAATTGAAAAACTCGAGACTCAAATCTTTGTTTGCGAATATTCATCGAATGGGTAACAAACAGCATAATCTGCAACTATGATGGCAGAGAGCTACCAAAAGTGTTTGTTCTGAATTCACTTGATAGAGTGTGGTTAGATGCACCATGCAGTGGCACTGATATCAGTTGGAAAGACAAAAATATGAAACAGTAAATGGAGAAGCCATTGTACAGATACGGTGTTGATGTTATATTAAAAAATCATGCCCATGCATATGAGAGATCGAACCGAGCCTTTGACTAAACAATGGAATCACGTGCTCATGTTTACATTACAGTGGGATATAGTGGTAACAGATAAAAGATGACAATAACTCATACCTGCCCCGATCCAGCTTTTACTCCGGACAAATATATGGGTGGATTCTGTGCCCACAGTTTTACATCTGGTCGCTAGCTAGAATGTGTTGTCGAGATAGGCAGCCTAACTCTCTAGACCATTCTGACAGAACAATGCTTGACAGACATTTGGCGAGTGAACGCATGCATCCATCTGCGAAGCTACAACACCTCGGGATAATAATTATCTTCACCCGAATCATTCAGATTTTCATCAATTCTATGATTTAGTTTATTCTAAACGGACAAAAAAGGGGTAGTCAAATCTCGTTCGACAGTTTTGTTTCACAAGAGTGTAATTCTGAGGGTTTCTATGACTGTCCAGAAGAGCTTCTTTCCTATAACCCTATTGTGAGACAGAATGAGCTTATAATTCGGCATGCATGCTAATATACCACGCTATTTACAACATTCAAAGCATTCAAACAATGATATATTGAAGGATGCCCTCAGACTAACACTAAGCGAAATTCTACTCACCGCTCTAGCATTGATAGTGGGTATTGATCTCTATTGCAAGAAACTTCATGAAAAAAAACCAAAACACCTCATGAATCCATACTATTCTATGATTATGGTGTTAGGAGTCACCTCCGTTTTTTCAAGCAGGGTGTATCAGAATGCGTTTCGAAGCCCAACAGTTATGTACGCAGAGGACAGGCAAATAATAAAGGGAATATATCCAACTGGATTGCGCAGGGGCACAGACTGACAAACAGAAAAATGGACAGGGAATACCTACCGTTAGAAACATGTTAGTTGGCTCCTCTGCCAAGAGACTGCAACAGATCCCATTCTCGATGCTGAGATCCTCAGATATGGTGAATTTGCAGAGCTTTGCTATGAATATTATGGAACGTGAATGAATATGCAATTATAAATGTGAATCTGAATATGTATGGATATAATGTTTATTATCCCAATGCCAACGCTTCTACTGTACCACTACTGTACAATAACCCTAACTCTTATCAATTACAACCAACAAAATGACGACGACCACACCTCAATCTAATCGATTACAAATGCACCAACTGCAACCAGCTCGGAAATTCGATTGTAGGAGAAATGGGCATGTGGGTGCCGGATGTATGGAAAGAAGAAGGCCAGCCAAATCCATAGCCATGGACATACCAGAGGAAAAGATCTACATCGGGCCACGATATGTGAGAATACGCAACCCAGAGACCGTGAGTGCGAATGGAGGGGAAGGTACCCATGATCAGTACAACCATCTGGGATTTATCACCCAATACGAGAATGCAAAGTTTTTTCTTTGCCATCAAATCTTACAAGAAGGCGCATTTGCTAAATAGTATTAGACATGGAGTGTGGACAAGCACTTGAAGGGTTAATCAATCATTAAATGCAGCTATGCTTTCTCTACATTGGATCTTTCAAAGGAGACGAGGATACGTATACGGAGACTTGCTAACCTTTGCAACAGCGCGAGGGGCTTCTCACATGGCTAAACTTATAAAATCTCTGAATGAAGCATGCACCTTAGGGATCAATATCGACAAGCTCGCAGAAGACAAGCTCGCAGAAATTGATTTTGATCCTCTAACTGAAGTCTTTTCTTTGGTAAATTTATCAGAAGTATATGCATTTGATGTACTTCATACCTCGCGATGTATTATTGCCAATGGTCAAGAACTCTTGACTCTGATGCGCTGTATTGACCCTAAACTATGAACAGTTGATTTAAAAGATGTCTCTTTTGGCAAAGACGCTCTTAGGGATCTTTTGGAAAGAGGCTTGCCATGCCATATTTTGAACTTGAGTTCCCGTCGTACCAGGGAACTAAATATGACAGGATAGTTTTTGGCACTTCACACAATGAATCTGGAATTCAATGTTTCTGTAACTAGCCTGCCAGAAGGATGTTTTAGTTCTATGCCAAAACTGAGAAGGCTTTCTAGGTGTGAAACTAGAATTGCAATCTTCTGAACGACAGTAGCTGCATTATCAAAACTTCCCTCATTATCAGAGCATTCGTATTCATGCGTTCTTTCCAGGTCCATGGACACCAAAAACGGGTCTTGTGACAACAGCTCTTAATTTGAAGCGAGAATTTATGAAGAAGACCTTTGCTGAAGAACCAAGTAAACTGTATGGTTGAGTAGAACTTTTGACATTTGTCAAAGTCGTTGGTAGCAGTTCGAGTAGCTTACAGAGCATACGACAGAACACCTGGCAGTCGAAGTTTTCCTTGAAGACGAACCATTTCAGATTTTTTGAACGTCGAGAGTTTTTTGTTTTCTTTTTAAAACAAACTGATGTATGTAACAGAGGGGGAGGATAGCCTGGGAGCATTTTCACAGGCTGGGTTTGTAATGTATCATTTTTATCAAATATAGAACAACGTTTTCAAGAGATTCTATACTTCGTCACTGTCTAATTACATCTTCTTCATGTATTATTGTTTCTGAAGTTTTCATCACTATTTTTCTGCATTATGTTCATTATTTCAGCTTGTAATGGTTACAATTTAGTACAACCTCTGTTGTAGCTATTTGAAGCATCCTTTAATACGTAGTTTTTCCTCTGTTTTTCCATGAGTAAAATAAGAACTGCACTTTAATCGTTTC
>SNQJ01S0138025.1:0-17822 GCA_010110895.2 Picea sitchensis | reverse complement strand
AGGAGACCAAAATAGAAGGGGATGCCCTTCTAGAGATCAGTAGAACGAAGTGGAACAAAAGAATAGGTAAAGCAGTCAGTGCAAGGGGAACCTCCGGGGGGCTGGCAACTCTTTGGAACGAAGTCTCCTTTCATTTGAACAAGCATTTGGAAACTCAGCATTGGATCTTCATGGAACTGAAGCACAACGCAAGTAAGCTCTCCATCTCTATTTTCAATCTATATGTACCAGTTTCTTATGCTGAAAAACGAGAATGCTGGAATGCTCTTTCATCCTATTTAGAGGAGACCTCACCCAACAATATCATCTTAGCTGGGGATCTTAACATTGTATTAAAAGCAAAAGAGAAGAGGGGAGGCTCCAACAACTCAGACCCCATGCTGGTTAAGGTAGAGGATATCATGCAGGTATGGGATCTCTTAGATTTCAACCCCATCCAAGGTATTTACACCTGGACAAACAACAGGGTGGGATCGGAACATATCTCTTCTCGCTTAGACCGTTTTCTGGTGCAAAGCTCCATTATGATGAACAAAAAGATTATCATTACCAAAATTTTGCCCAGACTCACTTCAGATCATAAGCCAATACTACTCCAAGTTGAAGAAGAGGAGGATCTGGGCCCTATACCATTTCGCTTAAGCCCTTTATGGATTGAGAGAGTTGATTTCTTCAAGACCGTAAAATCTGCCTGGGCTAAGCCATTCTCGAGCTCCTCAAGTTATGTATGGGAGCAAAAGCTGAAAGTCACTAAACAAGCCTTGAAGGGCTGGATAAAGAACCCAACCACTACCCTTACTGATCAAAGAAAAGCAGCAGTGAATTCATTGCAAACCTTGCAAACTTCCATGGAAAGTAAAGATATAACATCAAAGCTTTTGGAAAAAGAAATCAAAGCTCAAAGATCCACTCACCAATCCTTTCGAAGGGAGGAAGAATACTAGAGACTCAAATCCAGAAGTTTGTGGCTGAAGGCTGGGGACAGGAACACCTCATATTTTCATCGGCAATACAGAGCTAGATTGTCCAGGAACTACACAGCAGAAACAAAAACAGATGACGGCCAAGTCTGCAAAGGGTTTAATCAAGTCAAAGCTGCGGCAGAATCTCATTTTAGAAACTTATATCGAGAAGACAGTCAAAATAATGATGAAGAAGACGCTGAACTCCTCTCCAATATCCCACCTCTCATCAGTCCATAAGACAATGATTTACTCTGTCAGCCCACCACAGAGGAAGAAATCAGAAACGTGATCTGGTCTATGGAGGTAGACAAGGCTCCCGGGCCAGACGGTTTTACAATAAATTTTTATAAAGCCTGTTGGCACATTATAAAAGACGACCTACTGAAAATGATTAGTGGGTGCATGAAAAAGGCAAAGGTTGGTGGTGGAACCAACTCCACATACCTGGCACTAATTCCAAAAGATTCCAATCCTAAAACATTCACAAGATACAGGCCAATATCGTTGTGTAACGCTTCTTATAAAATTCTGGCAAAAATCCTAGCGAATCGAATCAAGCTGCTGCTCAAAAAATCGATCACCAACTTCCAAGGTGGTTTTGTAGAAGGCAGACATATACAGGATAATGTAATCCAAGTGCAGGAGATCGTCCATTCAAGCATACAGTGGAATGAGAAAGGAATGTTTATTAAACTGGACATGGCGAACGTGTTTGACAGAGTCAACTGCTCTTTCCTGTGCAGAGTCCTTCTATCATTTGGCTTCTCGTCCCAGTTCGTCCAGATTATCAAGGCTTGCATTGATAAACCGTGGGTCGCCCCCTTAATTAATGGCCGTCCATCCAGTTTCTTCCATTCACAGAGAGGCATCAGGCAGGGATGCCCTCTGTCGCCATTCCTGTACATAATCATGGCAGATACTCTCAGTCGTACGCTAATCGCTGAAAGGATCGCTGGAAATATTCCAGGCCTCACCTCAGCTGCTGGAGTAGAACCTGTAAACCATGCACTTTTCACTGATGATTCGCTTCTAATCGGGGGAGCATCCATCAGAATCGCTAAGGCTTTCGATTCATTCCTCAGGAGTTACTGCAGATCATCAGGTGCTCTAATTAACGAGAACAAAAGCGAGGTGTATAGCTGGAATTTAAGTCAGACGGAACTCGCTGGTATAGCTGCCATCTTTGGGTTCAAAGGTCATGAAAAATGGGACAGGATCAAGTACCTGGGTCTCCCTATCATCTCAGGCGGAAACAAAAGAACATTATGGAGCGACATTATATCCAAGATCAAAACAAAAATCGCCGTTTTGGGAGGATATTGGCTAACAAAAGGAGGAAAAGTCGTTTTTATTAAATTTGTTCTATCAGCGCTTCCTATTTACCAGGAAGCGTTCCTCTTAGCTCCTCGTTTTGTTACGGAGCAGATTTCTAAATTACTTAGAGACTTCTTTTGGCAGGGAGGGAAGGGTAATGAAAACAAATTCCACCTGGTGAATTGGGAGGTGGTAAAAAAACCCATGACAGAGGGAGGTCTGCAAATCAGGGACCCTGCTCTTGTCAATTTAACGCTCAGAGGAAAGATCCTGTGGACGTTGATTGATGATCCTGAGCACCCGGTGAGCTCCACTCTGCGTGCAAAGTATGGGGTAAATAACTCTCTTAACAATATCCAAAGTGACAGACCTGTAAAATGCACTTAGGTTTGGAAATTGTGCTGCAAAAGCAACAATTTCTTCAAAAAATCGATGTATAGAATTCTTGGCAACGGCAAACGCACCTTAATGTGGCAGGACAACATCATGGGGAGACAACCCCTGGTAGAAAACGCTGACATCACAGAGCTCAGAGATTGGCTGGAGAGAGCAGGAGTTAACAAACTTCACGATCTATTGAAATGGGATCAACGTGGAGACTGGGCCAGCTGGGACTTCCATGGAGTCCCATCCCATTTATCCCAGCAACAATCCGTACTAGAAGAGCTGCTCGAGGAAGCTGCCCCCATCAATAGAACCATGAAAGACAGATGGGGATGGGGTCAGTCAGGAAGATACACCACAGCGACAGGATATAGAGCTTTACAGACTGCAAGATACAGCAACCAAACCCCGGCCTTCTGGAAAAGAGTATGGGATCAGTCATCCATTCCAAAAGTGAACTTCTTCTTTTGGACCTTGATGCACAACAAGCTTCTCACGGGAGACAATCTGGAAAAAAGGAATATAATGGGGCCGCACAGATGTGCGTTATGCAACAATAATTCAGAGTGAGCCCAACACTTGTTCATGGACTTCATTTTTGCCAAAGAGGTATGGGGTCTCGTCCTTCGGGATTTTCAGATCACAATTCCATCGCAGATTTCAGTTGCGGAACTCTTTGCAGATTGGAGCCTAATCTATACTCAGCGCATCCCCTCCAAATCCTTTTGGAACAAAATTTGGACAGCGATCCCTAAATACGTTTGCTGGCAGCTGTGGTTGACTCGAAACCAGTTGATTTTCAAAGAGGAGAGGCATACTTCGTTGCAAGTAGCGGCAAAAGATAAATTTTTCCTATTGGAAGCAGCGCACCAGCAGTATGATAAAGAGGATCCCCTTTTACGGCCGGAGGAAAAGAGGTGGTTAAGTTCTCTTGTTCCAGCTCCGAGTAAGCATTTTCCTACCCCAAAATCAGCCAAACTGGAATGGAGAATAAGAGATGATGATGACAAATTCCAGGCTTGGTGGAGGACTAAAAATTTATCAACAATTTTCTTTGACGGGGCATCTAAAGGAAACCCCGGTGCAGTAGGGGCTGGGGGGGTCATCTACTCCTCGGATGGGACTTCAAAAGACTGCTTCAGTTGGGGTTTAGGGCAGAAATCCAACAATCAAGCTGAGTTGTTAGGGATCACCAAAGCTTGCCTTCTTGCCAGAGAAAAGGGAGTGAAAGATGTTCAAGTTTTTGGAGACTCAGAGGTAATAATAAGAAACCTAATCATGGAGACTCAGTTCAGCAATGCCAGCCTAAACCAAATTCTAGACAGGCTGAAGAGAGTCCTTCTAGATTTCAATTCATGCAAGTTTTATTACATTTTAAGAAAGTCAAACAACGAAGCTGATACGATGGCGAACAAAGGCAGCTCTCTTACGAAAGGATTGCTTATCATAAACAATGAAAGTTACTTCCTAAACCACTGAATATGTTGTATTTCTGTTGCAGTTGCATCTTGAAATCTATTTTTTATCTGGGGTTGCCTTGGCAAGGACCCACCTTTCTTTTTATTAAATAAATTCCATACCCGTTTTAGTTAAAAAATAATAATAATAATAATATAAGTATTTTCCATAATTACTTTATTCAAAGATAAAATGTTTACTTTATTCAAAAATAAGAAGAAAAGTGTTTTTCTTGAATGGTCTGGTCTATGATCTCTTAATAAGTTCATGAGTAATTGATCATTAATAAGTTCATGAGTAATTTAGTGTCAATGGAACAATGATGCTTGCATACACATGATACCATGCCACATGATACCATGCTAGTCAATTTTCAAGGACTTCAAAATTCTCAACCATAACATTGTTGCTAATAGGTTAATACTTCCAAGAACATTATATAGGGTAATAACTTGAGATAATCAATCTTAATGACTTTGTAATTTATATGGTTAAAACTAAATGATAGAAACTTTATAAAATATAAAAGTTACGATAAATTGAATCTACATATATACACATAAATGACTATGAACTACACTAAAACATAATATTGCTCTAAGTTATTATTTTTTTCTATGGTTGCTAATTGAAAATAAAAGGATCTAAATTTTGCTACCAAGTAATGTTGAATTTGAAGCATTATATAAATGTGATATGCTCTCAAGCTTAATTGTATATTGAATTTGAAGCATTATATAAATGTGATTTGTTCTCCAGCTTAATTGTATAGTCACTAGAGTTTCTATATTTATTTTACTCATATAACTTATCATCATAGTCAGTTGGCCCTTCTCAAATCAACCTACATCTGGCCACTGAAAGATCTATAATGTGAACTACTAAGAACATAAATCATATTCTTAGAGTGAAAAGCCTTATGCAAATAGGGTTTTGTTTCGTTTTTCTTCCAAGGAAAAAAATCCAGTAATTTTATTTTTGAGGTAGGAACAAAATTACATTTATAGATGTTGTGGGCATTTCTGTCGGTTGATAGCCTAGAAATCTATAAACAAAAGAGAAAGGTTCGCAAGTCTATGATTATTTGTCTGATGGTAAGTTCAATAGCAAATTCAGTTGAAGATTCAACACTCGATCTAAGGATCATCTAGCTATGGACATATACACAAACAAAATGTTGAAATAGAGTCTTAAAACCACAACCAACATATACATATCAACCTAAAAATAACCAATGAAGTATCTATGCTAGTTGGAGCTAGGAGTCATGGAAATATTCATAAGGGGCATCCTATTATTTTTCATGCATTTTCCATATGCCTCGATCCAACACCAATCCAATTTTGGAGAGGCAATTCGCTTCTTAATTCATTTTCCTATAAACATGATCAAAAGTGAGAAGTGAAAATCCTGAAGACTGATTTTTATATTTTGAAAAAGAGGCATGAGCACATAATTCTAAAAATTGAAATATTCATTCATCCAATTTATGACTAGATATGAATCTCTCTATATATGTAACTGTGAAATTCCTCTTTCCCTGGCTAATTGAAGAGTGATTTTAAGGGTCATAAGTTCACTAAAGTTGTTCATGGTCAAACCAAGTCCCCCTGGGAAGGAGATGGTGTGAGTGTTGGTGAGGTGTAGAACCCCTTTGGCCCCTCCCATGGAGGGTACACCTTGTGCCACCTTGTCAAAGAAATCCCAAGGAAAGTTTGTTTGAACCCATGTCTCCTGAAGCCTTCTAGATTGTTTAGCAAGGGAATCTTGTGGGTGTGCTTCAAGGATTGATAAGCTTTGAATTGTTATTCATTGAGAGGAAGGAACCTTATCCTCGAATATAGAATGGTTGTGGGATATCCAAATTTCCCAAACAATTGTCATGGTAAGTGCCTTATGTTTTCTTGGATGCTGATTGTTGANTAATTCATTTTCCTATAAACATGATCAAAAGTGAGAAGTGAAAATCCTGAAGACTGATTTTTATATTTTGAAAAAGAGGCATGAGCACATAATTCTAAAAATTGAAATATTCATTCATCCAATTTATGACTAGATATGAATCTCTCTATATATGTAACTGTGAAATTCCTCTTTCCCTGGCTAATTGAAGAGTGATTTTAAGGGTCATAAGTTCACTAAAGTTGTTCATGGTCAAACCAAGTCCCCCTGGGAAGGAGATGGTGTGAGTGTTGGTGAGGTGTAGAACCCCTTTGGCCCCTCCCATGGAGGGTACACCTTGTGCCACCTTGTCAAAGAAATCCCAAGGAAAGTTTGTTTGAACCCATGTCTCCTGAAGCCTTCTAGATTGTTTAGCAAGGGAATCTTGTGGGTGTGCTTCAAGGATTGATAAGCTTTGAATTGTTATTCATTGAGAGGAAGGAACCTTATCCTCGAATATAGAATGGTTGTGGGATATCCAAATTTCCCAAACAATTGTCATGGTAAGTGCCTTATGTTTTCTTGGATGCTGATTGTTGACCCAATTATTTAAGGCATCCTTAATAGAGGCACCCTCCCACACACATGAAGGTCCCAAGTTCCTTTGAAAATATTTCCAAATCTCCTTTGAAAAGGAGCATTCAAGAAAAAGATGAAATTTTGTCTCAAAATTCTGATAGTAGAGAGAACATCTACCATGCCCATGAAAATATCTCTTGATTTGTAGCTTGTCTCAAGTAAGATCTTTGTTGTGCAGGATGAGCCACATGAAGAGTTTTGATTTTCTTGCGCATTTTAGCTTCCATATATATTTTCCCCACCATGGACTGGGGTCTAGCCTGTTCTCTTGAGCTAGGGCCACATATCCAAGTTCTGAGGCATATCCTCTAGTAGGATTGGGGGACAAGAGCATCTAGTCATCTTACTCTAAGTGAGAAACAAAGAAGTTCTAAAACGCTCTGGTGTAAGTTTCCCATAGGGGTGAACTCTTCCTCAAGACCAATTTCCTTCCAAGACAACCATATGGTCAAACCATTTACAAAGTCTCTTCTCATGATATGATTGAGGTAAAAGAAACAATCCTTGTTAAGCCTCCTTACTAGGGGTAGAGGAAGCAGATCAATATTTTGACATCCAATCCAAGGGTCATTTCCTAAGAGGATTTGGGTTCCATTTCCATTGTGCTAGATCAACCATTTTCTTAAGAGTGGAAAAGTTGGTATGATGGATTTCCAAACTATGGAGCCATTATGAACCTTCTTGTTTAGATTCTTGATCCATTCTACAATAGTGAGCTGAGGAATGTATTTTTATTTGATGATCTATGCCCACAAACCAAATCCTTGAATTATTCTCCATACACAGTTAGAAACCAATGATTTTGAGAAAAAAAATATATTTTTAAGGCCCCATTGTTGGGTTGTTATATTCTTTGCAGTGAGAGTTTATTAGAGGTGGAACGACTCATAGTCGAAGTCGAAGACATCGACAACAAGTTGAAGGTCAAGGTGGTTCGACCAGGTAAATTCGAAGTTGAAGACATCGACAACAAGTCGAAGGCTGAGTGGCTCGACCGGGTAAAGTTGAAGTTGAAGACGTCGACAACAAGTCAAATAGGTCAACCGATAAGATCTCGACAGGCGGGAGTGTGGAAACCGACTCAAAACCGAATGAAGGATGATTGGTAGTCGACTGTAACAAAATATTGAGATTCACGGGATTTGTAGCCAATGATCTGTGTGGATCTGTAACCATTTAGGGGTGCCTTTTCTTTAGGGTTTTTCCTACTATAAATCCTATAAAGAAGGTGTGTTTTAATTTTGTAAAAGATTATGAAATCATAGAGGTTGTTGGTCATGTAGATGTAATCTGAATTGGCTACAAGGTTGTTCTTCTATAAAGCAAGAAGGTATGATGTCGATTGTGTCTTAGGTGTGGACCATAGTTAGGCATGCAACCTTTTATTTTGAATGAATAAGACAACAAGAGAGAAAAATGTTCAAGGAATCCTGGTTTTCCCAGTTTGGGTTTCCGAGATAAAATATATGTGTATTGTATGTTTGATTTGTCATTTGATTTCTTGTTTAAATATATCTTCCTCTCTTATGCTAGGTTTAGTGTGGAAGCTTTCTTCATTTCCTAACATTTGATATCTGAGCTTGGTTTAACAACCTTGGATTTGAGTTAAACCCTAGGTTTAGTAAGAGTCTTAAGTCATAAATACTTAAAGATTGTGTTAAATAATGGTGAGCAACTTGAGAATAGAGATCGAAGAATTCAATGGCCATAATTTTGAGCTTTGGAAACTTAAAATTGAAGATATCCTTGTAGATCAAGAACAATGGGTGTACCATGCTGACAGGTATGTCGACGAAAGAATGGGAGAAACTCAAGAGAAGGGCAAGGAGTACGATTTGACTTTGTCTTGCAAATTCGGTACTACTGAATGTCTCAAGTGAAGATTCGACCAAGAAACCGTGGGACAAGTTGGAAAGCTTGTACCAATCAAAATCCCTAGTAAATAAGTTATTTCTCGAAAAGAAACTGTATCTTCTGAGGATGAGTGAAGATAGTTCAGTGATAGAGAATTTAAATGTGTTTAGTACCATTATAAGCCAGATATATTTTGTGGATATTAAAATCACTAAGGAGGAGAAATGTGTTATCCTTTTATGTTCTTTTCCAGACTCTTGAGATAGCTTAGTCATGGCTATAGGGAGAAATTCAACCACATTAGCGCTAGAAGACATGGTTGCATCTCTACCATCAAAAGAAATGAGAAGGAAGAACATGGAAGGATCGACCAAAAATGCATTAGTGGTGAGAGTTCGACCGATTGACAGAGATAAAGGAAAATTATCTGGTAGAAAGTTTAAGTCGAAGGGTAGATCTAAATCCCCTATTTAGTCGACAATAATATGTTGGAAATGAGATAAAGTTGGGCATTACAAAAGGGACTGCAAGTCGAAGGTAATGGAAGTAATTATAGGGTCTGATGAGAAGCAGTCGACTGAGAAAAAGATGACTCCAGATAAGAGAGGCGATGTGTACCTGGCGTCGAACAATACATAGTCAAATCAATATGTTTGGTTGATCGAATTAGGAGCATCCCATCATATGACACCACATAGAGAATTTTGGGCAAAGGCAGTCGACATTGCAAAATATATGTTGAATATGTCTCCTTAATCGGTGCTAGTCGACACGACTCCACATGAGGTATGGTTTGGTAAGAAGCCTTCGATTTCACATGTAAAAGTATTTGGTTGTGATGCATTTGTGCATGTTCCCACGGAAAAGAGGAACAAACTAGAAAAGAAGGAAGTCAAGTGTATTTTCATTGGAAACAAAGAAGGAATGAAAGGATACAAGATTTGGGATCCTGCATCAAGGAAAACAATGTACAATCAAGATTTGGTCTTAAGAGAAGTCAAGAGTAAGTATGATCCTGAAGAATTTTTTCAGAACGAGAATAATCCAGAGAAGGTGTGGTTTGAACTGGGGAATGAAGAAGATGATTAAGATGATTTGACTGAATCAAAAGAAGAGGTGGAACAACCGACCTCAGTTGTAAGGAGTTCAGAGTGATTAAGAAAACTAATCAAAAGGTATAGTCCACCCAGCTTTTGTTATGCATGTGTGTTAACTTCCATAGATGATGAGCCTAAGTCGGTCGGGGAGGCAGTCGACTCGGTAGAGGGAAAAATCTAGATGGATGCATGGTGAAATAGATGCAATCCTTCCACAAGAATGAGACATGGGACTTAGTCAAATTACTAAGTGGAAGAAAGATTGTCAGTAGCAAATGGGTACTTAAGAAGAAGATGAATGTGGCAGGTCAAGTTGAGAAATTCAAAGCTTGAGTGGTAGTGAAAGGATATTCCCCAGTCAAAGGATTTGAAAGCTTGTCAGTAGAAAATGGGTATTCAATAAGAAGATGAATGTAGTAGTTCAAGTAGAGAAATTCAAATCTCGACTAGTAGCGAAAGGATATTCTCAAGTCAAAGGAGTCGACTTCAGTGAGATTTTTTCTCCTGATGCAAAATTAACTTCCATTAGAGTACTAATGTCTCTGGCTACAACATTTGATCTAGATATAGAACAAATGGATGTAAAGACAATGTTCCTACACGGGGACCTGGAAGAATAAATCTACATGAAATAGACTGAAGGATTTGTAGTTAAGGGAAATAAAGATTTGGTCTGCAAACTGAAAAAGATCCCTTTATGGTCTAAAGTAATAACCAAGGATGTGGTACCAAAAGTTCAACACATACATCCTTAGTTTTGGGTTTGCAAGAAGCAAAAGTGATCATTGCATACATTCCAAAGAAGAAGTTGGGTGTTTCATATATGTAGCATTGTATATCGATGACATGTTATTGATTGGAAATAGAATGAATGCAATAAAGAAGGTGAAGAAGCAAATATCCTTCAAGTTTGACATGAAAATCTTGGTGCAACGAACTTCATTCTGGGAATGGAGATCAAGAGAGATTGAGAAGCTAGAAAGATTTGTTTGAACCAAACAAAGCATATTGAAACAATATTGAAATGTTTCAACATCCAGGATTTCAAACCTGTGAAGGTGCCAATTCTTGTGGGAGTAAGGATAATTGTTGAACAATGTCCAAAGACACATGAGGAAATATAGGACATGGCACATGTCCCCTATGCAAGTGTTTTTGGTAGTCTAATGTATGTGATGGTATGCACTCGACCAGACATTTCCCTTGCAATGGGAATGTTGAGAAGATACATGTCGACACCTAGGAAGGAGCACTGGACAACTGTCAAGATAGTATTCAGGTATTTGTGTGGCACAAAAGACTATGCTATATTTTATCAAGGAAAAACTAGAGGTGAAAGTGAATGAAATGTACATGTCTTTGTTGATGCCAGCTAGGATGTAGATCTGGATCGATGAAGGTCGACTAGTGGATATGTCTTCACGTTATTCGGTGGAGAAATCTGTTGGATGAGTAAGTGACAGGAAGTTGTAGCCTTGTCAAAAATAGAAGTTGAATACATGGAAACCACTCATGGAAGTAAAGAAGAAGTATGGATGCAAAGGTTGTGTTCAGGAATAAGGTTTGAACAGAGAGCTATGAAGAAAAGTTGTGACAGTCAAAGCGTAATATTTATGGAAAATAACCCATCTTACCATTCTAAGACTAATAACATTGATGTACAATACCATTTCGTGAGATACATGGTGGAAAGCAACAAGGTGTTGGTGGAGAAAGTAGACATGTTGGAAAACATAGCAGACTCTTTGACCAAGTCTGTGAGTGTTGTGAAGTTCTCTTGGTACAAAGAGACAATGGGCATTGCTTCCCTGGGTCTATGAAAAAGTTTATAGAAATCCCGGTTTGAGCAAAGAAAATAACACGTGGAATAATGTTGGGTTGTTATATTCTTTGTAGTGAAATTATAGTCGAGGTGGATCGACTGACATTCGAAGTCGAAGACATTGAAAAAAAGTCAAAGGTCTAGGTGGTTTGACTGGGTAAATTCGAAGTTGAAGACATAGACAACAAGTTGAAGGTAGAGTGGGTCAACCAGGTAAATTCAAAGTTTAAGACAAAGAAAGCAAGTCGAAGAGGTCAACAAATGGGCATGTGGAAACTGACTGAAGACCGAATGAAGGTCGACGGGTAGTTCACCGTAACAGAATCCCAAGATTTGAGAGATTTGTAGCCAATGATCTACGCCGATCTGTAAACGTTTTTGGGCACCTTTTATTTAGGGTTTTTCCTACTGTAAAGCCTATAAGGAAGGCGTGTTGTAATGTTGTAAAAGATGATGAAATCGTGGAGGTTGTTAGTCATGTAGATGTAAGACGAATTGGTTACAGGTTTGTTCTTGTGTAAAGAAAGAAGGTATGATGTCGATTGTGTCTTAGGTGTGGACCAAAGTTGGGCATGTAACCTTTTATTCTGAATGAACAAAAAAACAAGAGAGTTGAACGCTCAAGGAATGTTGGTTTTCCCAGTTTGGGTTTCCAAGGTAAAATCTTTGTGTACATTGTGTTCGCTTTGTCATTTACTTTCTTGTTTAAATATATCTTCCTCTCTTATGCTAGGTTTAGTGTGGAAGCATTCCTCATTTCATAACACCCATTCCCCCATGGATTTGGGAATAGCCAACCTTCACCAAGAGGCTAACACCATTGATTTTTTTGTCTTCATAGCCTACCCAAAGAAATTGAAGGATAATTGGTGGATTTTACCTAAGATTCCTTTTGGTATCTAGGAAAGGGAGAGCTAAAAAACAGGGATGGATTCCATAAATGTTTTTATCAATACCAACTGACCAAATCAATATAGCCATTTGTTACACTAAGAATGCACTTTTCTTTTTGTTAGCCAGTAGCAAAGCCAATTGCTCTTCTTGTAGTCATTAGGTTTGAGAATGAATACTAAGTACTTGAAGCTTGATCCAATATCTTCAACTTGAATAAAGACAATTCGAGAGATAAATTTTTTTCTTGCTCGAACAGTCCCTAAGAGAACATGGAAGCTTTTGACTTGTTTATTAGTATTCATGTGGATTTATAGAAAGAGATGAGAAGATCCTCCAAATGCTAAATATGTCTAGGGTTTGCTTCACAAAAAATCAAGATGTCACCAAAAAACATGAGAAGTGAGATGAAACATATGGGGCTCATTACAATACCTTTTAGAGAACCCATGTCTAAAGCATCCATGACCAGCCTACTAAGACCCTTTGCAACTAGAAGAAAAAGCAGGGGTGAAATAGGGAAGCCATATCATAAGCCATGTTCTTCTCTAAATAAAGGCATGTCTGATTCGTTATTAACAAGGAAATCTAGGCTAAGGTGATGCAACTCATTACCCATGTGACAAAAGAATGACAGAAACCCAAATGTATTATAAGGATCCTAAGATATAACTAACTCACTCTGTCAAATGCCTTTGACAATTCAACCTTGTAAACTAGATATTTCTGATGAATTGAGTGTATCAAGTGAAGGCCCTCTTGAGCCATACCAATTGCTTCATGAATCTGCCTCTCCTAGAGGAACCCAAATTTCTTAGGGGAGATGTTGTCTAATAGGATGTCCTTGATTGTCAGGCTATAATTTTTGAAATGATTTTATAAATGCTATTGTAGAGAGAGACGGGCCTGAATTATTCGTAAGTAGAAGGATTTATTAATTTTGGGATGAGGGAAATGAAAGTAGCGCTAAAGGTCACCAAAGTATGATTATAAGTTCTAGAGTAATCCATTATCTTTAGGATATAGTTCCCCAAGAAATCAATACAGTTGATATAAATTTCAACCAGGAGCCCATCCGGGCCTGGGATTTTATCTCTTTGAAACCTATGTAAAACCTTTAGTAATTCTTCTAAGATGATCTCAACCACGCACTTTTCATTTCCTTCTTGTTTAATCAAGTTGGGAAAATGGGAGGCCACCTAGAGGATGGAATTAATGGTTGCATGAGAGTCTTCCTTAAAAAAGTTCCCAAAGTGTGAGTTCCCTTACTCTACTCGCTCTTCAAATATGGTGGCTTTTGATCCATTTTCCTTGTCTATGGCCCAAACAATGTTTGTTGGTTTCCTATTATTTGAAAAGTGATGGAAAAACTTGGAATTTTCATCTCCAACATTCAACTAGATTTCCCTACTTTTGATTCTCTATTCTTGTTCACAATCTAACAAAATTTTCCTCCTTTTTTCCTCCACTGATTTGAGAAGTTCCTTTTGTTGTGCGAAAAGAATGTCCTACCCTTCCCATTTAATACATTGCTACATCTATTGTTCCATTTCCACCAAGTGTTGAATCTTTAATGCCTATCTCAAGCACATGTAATTTCTTTTCAATTTAGCATGAACTTGAACCATAAACAATGCAGCTACACAAAATACAAATATTGCAGTAAACCAAGATCACAAAAAGAATAACCATGCACAAGATATAAGAAGTTATCCTGGGAAAAACCTTCTCAAACAAGGGAAAAACCCAACAATCCTTTTCTATAGAGTCAAGATAAGATCACCCTTACACCACAAACCCTAGCACACACAAGAGGGTGCTCTATGACCAAGAAAGATAGAATTTAAGAGAAGTGTGCACCAAATTTCAGATCTCCACATTGTGTGTTGTGAGGATGAGATATGATCCACAATGGGGATGTATCTCTCCTATAAATACATAACCTAACTCATCAATAGATGTGTCTATTGGCACAATAGGGTCGACTTGTACAACTCAATAATATAATTAATCTTTTACACAATATTAATTATTTTTACATGGTGGGGCCGACTTGTACCCTTCACAATAAAAAATTAGAGTTTCACAATAATCTTACTTTTAGACAATATAAAAATGGATCTCCCACACATCCTCTAGTTCTCTGCCACTAGGGACAAGTCCACATGTGCTCAACCACATGGATCTCACTGTCAACAGATTAACTCAACTAAATCCATAGGAGTACGATCTAGAGAGCCATCTCAAGTCGACTCAAATAAGTCCATAGGAGTTTGATAGGAGACCATCTCAAGTGACATCTCAACTCAGTGCAAAGGAGCATGACAAGAGACCACACATGCCATCTCAACTCAGTACAGAGGAGTATGACTCACCCATCACATGGGAATTCTCACAAATCATCTCAACTCAGTCCAGAGGAGTACAATATGGAGAATGTCTCATGAAGCTGCAATCATCAACACTCCCTCTCAACTAGGGAGGCATTCTCCACCAGGACAAGTTTCTCACGAAAGTACTCAAACTTCGTCCTGGCAAGTAGTTTGGTGAAGACATCTGCAACCTGCTCATGTGTATAAAGGTACTTCACATGTACTTCTTTCCTCTACACCATATCTATGATGTAATGTTATTTGATCTCAATTTGTTTTGATTTATTGTGAAACACATGATTCTCGGAGAGCTTCATAGAGCTCTGGTTATTGCAATGGATAATGGTGAAATCCATATCATGTCCAAATAAGTATGAAAGGATCTTACGAAGCCACACTGCTTCATAGACTGCCACACATAATGCAATGTACTATGCTTTTGCGGTACTCAAATCCACAAAAGTATGTTTCATGTTGCACCAAAAAACCATGGCAGATCCCAAAGTAAAACAACAACCGAAGGTGCTCTTCCGGTCCACTGTGCTCCCTACCTAATATGCATCGACATATCCCTTCAATATCATGTCTACACCGGAGGCATATCTTAGTCCATAACCAACTGTGCCTCGTAAATATCTCAACACATGCTTCACTGCTATCCAGTGTGTATGCCTTGGCTGACTCATAAACTAACTGAGTACACTCACTGCATAGAATATATCAAGTATGGTGTTAACCAGATACATCAATGATCCAATCAACTATTTGTAAATATGTGGATCAATCTTGCCTGAATCGGAAGAAGTCCCACTCAGTTTCTTCATATTCATCACCATTGGTGTAGGCATGGACTTGTAGTTTGTCATCTCGAATTTCTTCAATATCTCTACTGTGTATTTCCCCCGACACAGAAGAATCTCATCAGTCCTCTACCACACTTATAGTCCCAATAAGTAGTGCATGCTACCAAGGTCCTTCATCTCGAATTCAGAAGCCAATGCACACTTGCATTCAACAATAAGGCTTTCTAAACCAGTAAGGAATAAGTCATCAACATATAGGACCAAAATCAGACACTCATCACCAACAATGTTGTAGTATAGGCTTGGATCAACAACACTATTGTTGAAGCCAAAAATCATCAAGTATCGATCAATATTCTCGTACCATGCACGAGGTGTATGTTTTAGTTCAGACAAGGCCTTATTCAACCTGCACACATGATACTCATTCTCATGTATCACGAATCCATCTAGATGCTCAATGTAAACTTCTTCCTCAATTTCTCCATTGAGAAAGGTTGTCTTCACATCCATCTAATGTAGTCTCCAACCCATGGATGCGGTAAGGGAAATAATTGTATGGATGGAAGTGTATCGGGAAACATGAGAAAATGTCTCCTCATAATCTATTCCCTCCACCTGAGAGAATCCTCTAGCCACAAATATCTCTTTGTACTTCTCGACACTTCCATCAGATACATGTTTGATCTTATATATCCACTTGGAAGTCACTACATACTTCCCTTTCGGTCTCAAAACAATATCCCACACATCATTTTTCATGATGGACTGATACTCTTCGGTCATGGCATATTGCCAAAACTATTGACTTGCTGCTTCTCCATGAAAAGAAGGCTCAGTATCAATGATGTGGCTCATGGCTGAAACATAGCTCGAAAAATATCCGTGGTCTCTTTCTCTCTCAGAATGCACCACGAGGAGCTTCATGTCTCTCTGCCTCTTGCAGATTCTGTTGAGCCCATGCAGGCCTCTTCTGGCCTAAGAAAATGTCTCTGGTAACATCAACTGGAGCTACGAGATCAACTGGATCAATAAGTGTCTCCATCTGAACTGCAGAAGGAGGAGAAGGTATTGTCTCTTCTTTCTTCTCAAATATTTTGACTCCCTTTGAGTAAAGTGACTCCCTCTGAAGTCTGAAGGATAAACATCTATCCTGGAGGAAATTGTGACATCATCCTTTTGTTGGTTGTGAAGCCTGATTATCTTCTTGATTCAAAGGTCTTTGTTTTTAGTCGTGTTTATACCCCTTGAAAGCTTTACACCGTGGAAGAATGTACACTCCTCCACACGGGGGAGTGTAGAGGGGGGTTACGCTCTACGGGGTCCGGGGGTAGAGCCCCCGAAGGAAAACTTTCCTTGTAAATGTATATTATAATTTCATTGTAAATCTGGACTGTTTATTATAAGGTCGCAGATATGATGGTAGAAGTTATCTTATGTTTTTTTCCCTAGAAGGAAACCCTCTTTTATGAGGGAAATGTATTGCAGATATGTATTATTACGAATATTGTATTCTAAGATAGGAGACTGTGAGAGAAATTGTTAAGCCCTAATATTGGCTTATTACCCCTTAATTGGGGCATATTATATTAGTAATGTTATTTTATTTACATCAACTTTAGGCCATTAGTTGTAATTATACCTCCTAGTCTCCTATATATACCAAGGAGACATTTTCATTTTGAATCATCTTGTACTTGAACATTTAAGTGGGGTAAAAGGAGGTTTCCCCCTTGAAGAGGATTATTATCTGAAATTATCTCTTTTTTAAGGCGTTGAGTACTTTTCCTGAGGTTTTTCCATGCTATATTGATGTTTGGTTCTTAACATATGGTATCGGAGCTCAAGGTCTTGGGGTTTCGCTGCTACATCTGAGACACCGTGGAATTTTCTCTATAAATTTTTTTCTACAACGTTTCAAAAGGAACCTCTTGGAGGGTATTTAGTAGACGGATCAAGGTACGTTGGTTTCAAAATTAAGCTCCTGAGGCCTTACAATTTTGGATATACAACCTGTACAAGATAAGGTTCTGGAATCATCCTGAAATGAGTCATTGCGGAATATTCGCTATAAAAAAAATTCTGTAACGTTTCAGACCCTGAAATCCAGAGGCCATTTACAAAAATTAGTAAGGTATCTGTGGTAAAATTTTCATCTTCTGTTTCATCTTAAATTTGTAGATACACCTTATGTAAGATAGGGTATCTGACTAGTCCTATTGACTAGTCTCAAGAAGGTGTTCCAGGTAAAACAAGCATAAATTTGTAACACCTTGTTTCCCCCAGATTGTAAATATAACTGAACTGGCCAAGGACTATGGAAAAACTCATAAGTATGAATA
>SNQJ01S0138024.1:13135-38505 GCA_010110895.2 Picea sitchensis | reverse complement strand
ATAAGTGTTTTATCGTGTTACTGTGTTATATTATGTATTTAATTGTTGTGTTTTACTCTAAATATGAGAATAAATTTGTATGTTTTGTAATGGAATTTATTATCTTCATTTCATGTCATCTTTAGAATCTTGTAGATGCATCTATTTAATGGTAACCAACAATAGTTAAATTTGGTTGTGATTAGTAGTTGTTAGGCTATGGGAAATGAATTAATTACCTATAAAATGCTAATTTGAATGAGTATTTTGTAGCGTAATGTTCCTCAGTTGGCTTGAGGGACATTACACTGTCCATCCCAAGGAATGTACCCCTCATTGATCTCAGTCCTTCAAGCATCCCATTCATTTATCAGGGTCACTCTGGCACAGATAAATAGGAATATTTCAACTAGGAACTCAAGGGATCTCACTAGCATAAAAACTATCAACAAACACTTGTTGTTACAGTGAAAATCACATAGGAGTTCACTCTTCAGGAATGACAACCTGACTCTTCAATCTTCAACTCCAAAATGCTCCAAAAACACTCCAGTATGCTCTGGAATTTTCCCTCCATGGATGCTCCAGCGCCCAAGTCCCTTTTCTTCTCTCCCCTTGTTCATGCTAAAAAACTTCAATGTCTCAAACTGGTGTAGCTTCCGATACAAATTTCTCTCATTTGACTATTGTTCTTCACTCACACGCTTCCCCAAAATGATTGTACACAACCCCCATGCACCCAATAATTATGGGATGTGACTTGTCACACCCACCCTCTTCAATGTATTCAATGATTGACTTTGGGAACACTCAAACAGAAATAGAAGTTTAATACATAATGATAATAAAATATGGAATGTGGGTGAAATTAATATACATGGATAATTCCCCCTCGAACCCCTCTCTTAGAAATTCTCTTAGACCCTTTCTTCTCATTAATTCATCCCCCATCTCTGTCCATGTCCCCTTAGCAGCTATAATCACATTCTATTTATTAAAACTTAGAAATATGTTTCGCATATATATCGCTTGGGCCATAGACACACATTATATCTACATTAAGCATTAATTGAATGGATATTATAGTGGGGATGTTAGATCCGACATTTTGTTGTGGACATTCAAATCAAGGATCAAAGTAGCACAACGATTCTAAAATCTCCATATTACAAGTACGTTGGGTTCTTTTCACCAGTAAGTTCCTCACATCTCACGTCTCCTGTAAATTATGTAATTTTGAGTTCCATATGTTACAATCAATTCTTTTATTTAATTTTCTCTAGATAATTTATGTTTAGAAAATCGAGTTTGACACTAATTTAAGAGTCATATGGGATCCCAAAGTAGACACTCCATTCTCTTTATCCCCATCAAAGTCTAAATCTATATGTCCAACTAGTTTGAAGTCCTCCATCTTATATTATTTGAATCCAATGTATTGAGTTCCTTTCAAGTACCTTATAACTCTCTTTATAACACATCAATTTACTTCACAATGTTTTTGCATGTCCCTGGAAAGGATTCCAACTACAAATGAAATATATGGTCTAGTAGTAGTAAGGTATATAAGACTCCCCATAAGTTGTTTATATTTAGTTTCATCATCAAATTCATTCCATTCTTTTGATATTAGCTTAAATTTTTGTTCATTGGAGAAGAGAGAGGATTAGAATTATCCATTCCAAATTTGTTCAACAACTCTCTAATGTACTTCTTTTGGGAGATGAATATATACCTTGGATTCTGAGTTACTTCAACACCCAAGTAGTACTAAAAATATCCCACATTTTTCATATGAAAACCCTTCTCCAATTCTCTTTATGGATTCAATATATGTGCTTCATTTTTCCCTGATATCAAAATATCATCTACATACACCAAAAGATGTACAATAGTTTTTCTAGCTTTCTTTACAAACAAGGTTGCATCATCAAGATTAAAATTTTAGAAATTGATCTTCAAAAAAAGCTTAATTAGTTTTTCATACGATGCGTGAAGTGATTTATTTAGGCCATAAAGATACTCGATAAGCTTGCATACCTTATATTCTTGACCATTTACAACAAATCCTTTTAATTTCTACATGTAGACAATCTCTTTCAAATTTCCATATAGGAAAGTTGTCTTCACATCCATGTGATGAATCTTGCACCTATTCTATACTTCGATGGCCAAAAAAGAACTAATGATAGCCCATTTTGTCATCGGGGGGGGATTCTCATCGTAGTATATGCCTTTTTTGTGCATATCCTTTCTCCAGAAGCTTGACCTTACACATGTCAAGTTGTACTTTTTCTTGTAGACCCACCTGCAACCAATTGGTTTGGTTCCAAATGGAGGATCCACCAATTTCCATGTCCCATTCTTGATGAGAGAATCATACTCATATTTCCATGTCCCATGTCCCATGACACTCATCATGAGAAATAACTTCTCCAAAGGAAGTTGGTTCAAATTTAGTATATAAATTCAATTCATAATCATATGAAACATCCATATCAATGACATCACCTGAATCTACATTATTTACATCATCTCCCTTGTATTGTCTTGTTGAACTTCTAGTTCTTGTCTTTCCAACCTCATCAAGATGAACACTTTCAAGTGTATTTATGAGCCACTTTGCACATTTTGGTGATGGTCCAAGTTGTTCAACTAATTGAGATGGTGTTGCATTCCCATCAAGGTTCAGTCTGTCAATCCTCTCAATCACATCATCCAATTGAACCTCTTGTTATGATGAAGTGGATGGATCTTCTACATGAGGCATAGATGGCACTTCAAAAGGATATTAAAAAAATTGATCCAAGATAGGGATCCCCCCTTCAAGATGTGGAATCTCACTATCAAACTCATGATGTCTCTACATGGGTAAATCTATCAAGATGATCAAGTTGTCGCTCAATAGTGTTGTCATTCTTAGTGAACTTAAGAAAAACCGCATCATTAGAAAGAATTAACTTTTTGTTTACCTCATTTTAAAGATGATTTGCCTTGGTGGTATTTGAGTACCCCAAGAAAATGCACTTTTGAATCATTTCACCTAGTTTATAACAGGTGCAAACAAAAACTCTAAGATTCCTCACCTAAGGAATGTGGCTATACCAAATTTCATAAGGAATATTGATCCCAAAAGCATAATATGGAATTTTATTTCTCTCATAAATTGCACATAGAACTACATTAACCCAAAACATCAACTTCGTATTCTTGAAAAATAACATTGAATGTACTATATCCAAGAGTGTCCTATTGTACACCATTTTGCCGAGAATTGTATGGAATAGTGTTTTGATGCTTGATCCCATGTTGGGAAAGATAGCTTTCAAACTCATTAAAAGTATATTCCCCTCCATTATCAATATGAAGAGTGCCAATATGAGATTGTGCTACATTTTCAATCCATGGATGGAAATCCTTAAATGTTTCAAATGTTTGATATATATGTTTCAACAAATAAACTTTAACACATCATGGTGTAGTAATCAATAAAAGTCATGATATATTTGTTATAAAAGGTAGATGCAATAGACATGGGGCCACACAAATCAAAGCGTACCAACTATAACTTTCTATGTGTTCTCGAAGTGGAATCATGAAAAGGTTTCTTGATGTGTTTACGAAGAATACATCCTCACATTGCTTCAAATTCCTTAGAATAGTAGGAAAACCAAAAACACCATTTTTGTTCAACATACGAAGACTATCATAATCGATGTCGCAAATCTAGCTTACCACAAGAAACTGGATGACAATGTACCTTCATCATGGTGAGAGAGGTATGCAAAACAATTTCCACATGCAGATGTCCCTTTTAGCTTAAACAATTTATCATCCTTCCATGATGAACATGTTGTTGGAAGACCTCCTTAATTCAACTTTTCCATCAAACATGTGAATAGAATGGCCTTGTTATCTACTATGCACAAGAGACGACAAGTTCCTATGCAACTCAAGAAGATAGAGAACATCACACAGAAGAAAATATAGGAATCCTGGAAATTTGATCCAGATGGTGTCAATTCCCATAGGTTCATGATTGGATATATTTGCAAAGTATACTACACCCTCTACATTGTCATTCAATTCTTCAAATATGTATTTCTAAAAATTCTTGTGACAAGTAGCACCGGTGACAAGCAACTTAAGATCTCTCCAAGAATCAAATGAAGTTGTGAATAAATCTTCATTTATACCAATATTATCGTGAGCAATAATAGATTGAGTTGAAGAACTTTACCTTTTCCTTCATTTTGATCTTTCTTGTCTTTGATCTTCTCCCATGGAATTCTAAATGCCTTTGCCTCATGTCCATTCTTGCCACAATGAATACAATGAAGATCATGTCTCTCACCATGTTTTTGTCTACCCCCTTTCCTTTAAATTTCTTTCCATGTCCTCTACTACTACCTCCACATTATCCACCAAATGAAGTTTGTCCTAATCCCAAACTACCAAATAGTTTTTTACTAAGTTCCAAAAGATGAACTCTAACCAAAAGATGTAGTGCTTCTAAATGTTGTGTTGTTCCCAAATGTTGGAAAAGATTGACCAAAAGTCAGAGTTGATTGACCAAAAGTTTTAGTGCTTCTAAAACCATTACTTAAATCCCCAAAAATTGAAGCACTGGAAGCCCCAAAGGCAGGTGCACCTGTTGACCTGAATACAAGAGTTGTGGTACTAAATGATATTTTTTTGGAGTGGATTTTTCATAGAAAAGGGATGAGAAGCTACTACAATTGTTGCTCTAGTGCTCAACATGGCCATTTTAGTCGCTTATGCGAACAAGTTAGTAGAGATTAATGTGGACCATTGGGGAAAAATTTATCTACTATAAAAAATGACTTTTTCTTTAGTCTCTGATCACATTAGTCAAATAGATCAATGTGACCATGTTTCTGTTGAATATTGCATAGATATTTTGGGATATACGTTAGACCATCTTAATGAGTCTCTTCTTAGTTTAGTTGACAAGATCAAGTATGAGGCGTGCGATGTGCAAACTTAGCTCAATGCCTCTCTCTAAGTAATCCAGAGACATGCATTGATTCCCTTTGAAGGCTTAAATCAAAATAAGAAGTCTCCGTTGCTCGATCAAGTGTTACATATTTCAAAATTGTTGAGTAATTATCTTGGAATAATCAAGAACATGTATGTTATTAAACAAAATGACAAGGAAAAACATCAAATCTCTTTGGTGAACAATCGACACCTCTTAATCGATTTCAAATCGTGGAACATCATTTGATGTTGAATTCTTTTCAAGCTACAACTCCATTGAAGATGGTTTCCCTCGCTGGTTGTCTTTAGATGACTGAAGGCTCCTTCAAGCCATGCACAATACTGTGAAAGCTAATGTGGTTGTTGCTCAAAATGCACACTGGTCAACCAATCTAAAGAATTGATTTTCCTATTGAAAAGGAAATCATTTCACAAGCTTGCTAGGCATGTCAACAATAACAAAAAGAGACCCTAAGTAATTTTGAAGCCAAATAAACTCATAGAGGAAGGCATAAACCTTTGGATTACATGAGTGCTAGAGGTATATTGTTTGAATCCCAACAACATTGTTCAAATCCCAACAATGTCTTCCAGCATCAAGCTCACGAGACTCAAGGCGTAGAGTGTTGCATAGGGAAGAAACTTCCCTAGGGTTTTTGATATAGGGGTTTTCTAAAAACAACCCGACTCTGATACCACTGATAGGTTTCGAATAACTCCCAACTTGAATAATTTTATTGATGTGAGCCATGAGTTATAATTTTTGGTTTCATCTTCGAAGAGGTCGAATGACTCTTCCTATTCACATATGACTCTTAATATTTCTATAAATTAAATATTTACAATAATATGTACAATGTACCATAATCCTAAGGATTAGGTATCTAACGAAAATAATATTAGATTTTTCATAGTAGGGGGCAAATGAGGCACCATAAAAGAATTATCAACTAATGAAATGTAAAGCAACGTTTGCAAGCAAGTTTTAAAAAACTATGACGATGTAAAACACATTGAAAGAAGATCACTAGAAATGAAATACTAAAAAAATATTTGAAAAAGGCACCATGGTAGAATTAACAATAGCATTTGCAAAGTGGGAGGTTGGACAAAGAACCAAAGAAAAATACCAAATAATGGAACGCATAGTAATGTTTTGACTAATTTTGGAAAGCCAACACCACTATAAACACATTGAAGACCACTGAAAACAAAATGCAAAGAAAAATTTGGAAGGGAGACCAAAAAATTGTCAAATGATAACTCCCCCAACTTCAAAAATAGATAACATATATGCCTCCAAAAATTCAAATGACATAAGACACTAGTCGATAACATATATACTTCAAAATTCAAATGACAAAAGACACTAAAGCATAGGAGTTTGATGGATTAAAAAATGAAACAAAAAATGGATTAAAATATGCAGATTTCTAAAGAATGAGGAACAAAAATATCTCATGAGTCTGGATCCTCTGAAAGACCAAAAGGATAACTCCCCCTAATTCAAAAGTCGATAACGTATATACCTTGAAAAATTCAAATGATAGAATAACATATATATCGTGAAAAATCAAATGAAAGAAGACTGATGCAGGAGCATCGCCCATGACAAGCAAGCCAGCATGGAAAGCAACGAACAATTGGACAAGTCCAGCCGAAACTTTTGAGTTCTCATTCAAGATGATGCGCCAATGTATAAATGATGCATTTATGAAAAGATCATTTTGTATGTTGTATTGGACTTTGAGAGATATGCTCTCGTCCTTAGTAGATAGGAGGCATTTAATAGATTTGATAGTTAGAGTCTGAGAGGGAAAACAGAGAGACACCCTCATTGTATTATTGTAACATTATCAAGCATTCAGGAAAAGAGAAGAGCAAACAGAGAATGTTGTATGAAGAACACCCATGTACAGGCATTTGAATTAATAGAATGAAGCTTTGATTCAAACTCATGGGTTATGTTGTTTTCTCTGTGTATTGTTGAAATGCTCATGAATGTTTGTTTTCTAGTTATGCATTTGCTTTGTATATGTTGTGCATGTGATTTCATGTTTCAAACTGAAGTCTGAAAGGAAGAGAGAATGAGTTTCAATTGTTTCTCTATCTGAGCCAGGAGATTCCTGCAATGTGTGCAGTTGAATTCATCCACAAGGAGTGTGTTGATGAAGGTTCAGTAGTTTAACTGTTGTCCTCATTCACCCAGAATTGGAAGTGGGTTGTTGAGGCCGTGCAAGGAGTGCGCAGGCTGAAGAAGAAGTCTCAGTTGTTAATCTGAGCAAAGGAGATTTAAGACTGCTGCTGCCGGAGGTGCGCAGAGTCGGAAGGATTCAACACTTGGGAGGTGTCGAATGTTGAGCGCAAGGAGTGCGCGTAAGTTTCTCTGAAGAATCAGAGTGGATAAGCTCAGGAGGTATAATACCTCTGTGATATCATTGAAAGAGAACACAGAAGGGTTGTGTCGAGAAACTGTTGAGCAGGAGTTGCAAGCGCAGGAGTTGAAGACAAGTTCTGAGAAAGAACATTTAGCCTCTCAAGAGATCCTCGAGGAGGAGAAATCAACAGTCAGGATTTGTAGAGGAAACAACGAAATCCCGCCAGCCGTTAGATCTCAGGAGAGTTGCCCAGGGTTTAAGCCCGAAAGAGCAGAGGAAGAACCCAGAGGAGACATCGGGATATTAGCGGTATCGGGTTTTCATAAGGCTGAGAATCGAGACCTTGAAAGTCCTGAAATCCCGAGAAAGGATTTCAACCGTAGATCTTGGTAGGACGCGTGTAAAGAGATCTGGACGAGTCGACGTTTGGAGCATCGGGTTATACAAAGGCAAGAAACTCTTGCATATAGGAATCACGATCCGCGATTTCCCGACGAGATTAAGGTCGTTAACCTAAAGGACGTGTGTCCAAGGATTTTGAAGAGTTCGGGGTTCGACATTTCGAGATTCTCGGTGACGAGTCGTTAACCTAAAAGACGCGTGTCCAAGGATTTTGAAGAGTTCGGGGTTCAACATTTCGGGATTCTCGGTGACGAGAAATTCACGACAGGAGAAGTCGCGAAATCCCGAAACGCGACGGTCCCACCGCCTAGTTGTCAAGTGGAGGACAGGTGGCATCGCATATCGGAGTTCGGGACTTGGAAGGGTCCGTGGACGAGTGCATTTGGAATCGCAAAACTCCGAAACGCAATTTCCGAATCACCACTGGAGTGTGGGCCACAGGCGTCAGAGCAGAGGACAGGTGGCATCGAAGATCGGAGGATCGGATATCCTGAGGATGTAAGTTTTACGCTCAGTTTCGCGAAGCCCGATTTCTCGATAGAGCAAAGGAAGATCGTCAAGAGAGCATCCTGTGGGTGCAGAAAAGTCCCGATAAGGGATTTGAAGAGCATTTTAGCTCTTCGAGCCTAAGGCAGAGAAGGTCCTGGTGGGAGCGATCGTGCTTCGAGGAGTGCGTTTGCACCAAAGACACTCGTAGATAATATATATACTTCAAAATTAAAATGACAATAGACATTGAAGCACATGATTTGGGTATAAACATAAATGAAAATGAAACAAGTGATGGATAAAAAAATGTAGATTACACAAACTAACAGAGACTAAAGAATAAGGAACAAAAATATCTCATGAATCCCAATCCTCTAAAACGCCAAAATGATAGGACGTTAACCAATAACATATATACTTCAAAATTCAAATGATAATAAACATTAAAACAAGGGTTTGGCTATAAACATATATAACTCAAAAAATTCAAATGACAAGGACATTAATCAATAACATATATACTTCAAAATTCAAATGACAATAGACACTAAAGTCAAGATGTGGCTATAAACATAGATGAAAATGAAACAAATAATGGATAAAAAAATATAGATTTACATAAATTAATAGAGACCAAAGAATAAAGATTTACACAAACTAATAAAGTCTAAAAAAAAATAAGGAACTAAAATATCTCATATATCTAAATCCTCTAAAACTACCAATGTTTGATCCAAAAACACACTCTTACTCTTGAGGTTCCCATCTATACAAAGAAGATAGGAGGAGATTGTTCCTTGCTAATGACTAATAGCAAAGAATATATAAGAAGATTGTTCCTTGCTAATGACTAATAGCATTGGTCCCATCTATACAAAGTTAAACAAAAGTTTAAAACTATATATAGAATAGAAACTAGGTAGTAGAAGAGTGTTCCTCGCTAATCAAGTTTGTAAAACAATTTATAAAAATAATAAATTTATACATATAAATCTGTATATTTTCCTCTTCTATAATGTTTATATATAAATACTCTCTTTTTCTATATACATGGTTTTATTTTTATTTATATATAAATACTCTCTTTATAATATGTAATATAATCTCTTTATAATATATAATAATATGTAGTATAATCTCCTTATAATATATATAATATGTAATATAATCTTATAATATATAATAATATAATCTCTTCAAAATTTGTAATGTTGTTTACAATCGTATAATATTATTACACATTACTCTTATTAGAAATATTATAATATTATTTTCAACCCTATTAACTCGCCCAGCCTACAATGTAAAAGTTAATTGAAAGCCACACCCACAAATAACGTATTGAAACTAAAACTACACTATGCCACCCCACTCGCTTGAATACAATGTTTAAACTTGGAACCCTTCATAAAAACTTTCCAAGTTAAAGCGTATGAAAACCATTGCAGTTGTGTGATTTCCATTATTTTTCTTCTTAAAGAAAAACAAATACCATTGCAGTTGTGTGATTTCCATTAGCCTTCTTCTTAAAAGAAAAAAACACCTTGCTACGAAATCTGTTTGCTAGTTAAAAGGATTTTTTTGTTAGCATAATTCATGTTTCCTGGTTTAAAGGATTTTTTGGTGGCATAACTCATGTTCTTAGAATGTAGGTCTAATTGATTTTAATTAAAAAAAACACCTGCCATCTCTCACAAATAGCTGAAACCTTACTTTTACCTTCCCTCGCCCATTCTAAAATCTGTTCACTACCATTCCTACCTTCAAAAAACAGAACCACAACCCCACACAAGAAAGACGATTTTGGGCCGTCCTTTTCACAAAAGTCGGATGTCCAAATTCAAGATCAACTTCAGAATGCTCCGACAGCGCAACTAATATTCTTGGTCTACTCCGCAACTGGATACGATCGTTAATGTTCATATCCACAGAACTATTGGATACCATTATATGCAACTAATGGAAACAAACAAAAACAGGATTTTTTTATTTTCCTATTATGCTTGCTAATTCACATCAAAATCAAAAGCCTTTACTTTCATTGAAAGTGAACCACACACACCAAATAAGTACACAGCCATTTATATATCATCTAATATATATATATATATAACTAATGGAAACAAACGGATTTTTTTATCTTCCTATTTTTTTATTTTCCTATTATGCTTGCTAATTCACATCAAAATCAAAAGCCTTCACTTTCATTCAACATGAACCACACACACCAAATAAGTACACAGCCATTTGTATATCATCCAATATATTTTCCAAAATTTACATTTATATATCATCCAATATATTTTCCAAAATTTCGGATACACAGCCATTTATAAATTTTCCAAAATTTTGGGTACACAATCCTATCCATAAACCACACACACCAAATCCACATTGTATGAAACCCAAAAAAGTACACACAGCCATTTATATATCCTCCAATATATTTTCCAAAATTTTGGGTACACAGCTATTTATAAATTTTCCAATATATTTTCCAAAATTTATAACACATTCTTATCCATGAACAACCATCTATTTTACATTTAAACCACCATCTATATATCCACAAATATATTTTACATTTAAAGATATCATCTTTATTTATATATCCACCAATGTATTTTCCAAACTTTATAACACATTCGAACCACCATCTATATGTCCACAAATATATTTTCCAAAATTTATGACATATTTTTGTCCATAAAACAACATCTATATATCCTCCCATATTTTTTCCAAAATTTATAACACATTCTTATCCACTAAGCAACATCATGGAAGGCTTGCATTTCTCTACATTTAATGATATCCTCTTTATTTTTATTTAAAAGATAATTCTCTGCGAACCATCATCACTAACTCCAAATCATCACTAACTCCATGACATGGACTAAAGAATAGCTATTTTAACTTGGGGAGTAGAGGCCATATGGACGATCTATATATCTTCCAATATATTTTCCAAAATTTATAACACATTCTTATCCATGAACCAACATCATGGAAGATTTGCATCTCTACATTTAATGATATCATCCATCCAAGTTCTTTATTTTTATTTAGAAGTAGATAATTCTCTGCGAACCATCATCACTAATTCCAATTCATCTACCGAAATAAAATTCAAAGACATGGACTAAAGAATAGCTATTTTAACTTAGTGAGTAGAAGCCATATGGGCGATCAGATCTACCACTCGTGTACTGCAAAACAGAGAATCAAAGAGACTAAATTAATATCGCAAGCATTGCAGTAGTGCTCTAGAAAAATAAGAAATCCATTGAGTATACATCAAAAAAATATCCAACTGGCTTAATTCTCACCTGTATCCCCATTCGTTGTCATACCATGACACTAATTTCACAAAATTGTCACTCAGTGCTATGCCTGCCTGTGCATCAAATATGCTTGATCTACAACGAGAAACAAGATAGAGTCAACATCACAACTAAAGCATAGCAAGAGTATAAAAGAAACGAATAGAGTGTTGGACAAATTTGCAACATACCGACTATCACCAATGAAATCTGTAGACACCACAGCGTCCTCTGTGTAACCAAGAATTCCTTTCAATTTTCCCTCGGATTCCTCCCTATCAAATGAAATGTACTTATATATAGTTAGAACTAAATACACAAACTCAAGCCTTATTCCTGTCAAGGATTGTATTTCTGTTAGGGGGTAAGAGAAACTATACTTACTTAATGGCCGCCTTAATCTCATCATAAGTAGCAGACTTCTCAAGTCTAACAGTCAGATCAACAACTGAAACATCTGCTGTTGGTACTCGGAAGGCCATTCCAGTCAACTTTCCATTGAGAACTGGTAAAACCTTGCCAACAGCCTTCAAAAATACAGTCACGGGTAGTATCAGTGAGAATATAGAAGTCAAGCTGGCAGGGATTCATATTAACAAAATTAGAAGGAAAAATGTAGAGTAGACAATTAAATTACAGAGAATGAACCAATTGCAAAAGTACAGCCAGTGTGCCTCCAAAGAAATCGAATAATTAAATAAATAAAGCCCATTCACCCTTAAGCTTAGGATGATGTGCTAAAATACGAAAATCAGTAAAAAAGTAAAAATAGTACCACTCAAATGGGATCCATTGTCAAGCAACTGTGTAGTTGCTACTAAAATATGGAATGGTACTTCAATCTGTGGGGAGTAGCCAAAACAGAGTCTGCTAATGTCATCTGACGAATAGGATTAGCTGAGGGGATCCAATGGCACTAGCGTCAAGGGTAGCAATAGCAGATTGCTATGCACATTCCTATGTGCTCTCCTAAAAGTCGAGGATAACCGTAAGGATGAATAAACAATAGTGGGAAAAAGAAACAGACAAGCTGAGAAAACTAGGCTTTGGAAGGAGCTGATTTGGATGTAAAGGCACGAAAATCAAGAGTAGTTTTCCAACAACAGTCCGCTTTGATGACTGTGTGAAAGTAAGGTTAACAAGCTATATTTTGTCACCCTAAGGTGGTGGTCCCTCTGATTGGGAGGGTAAGGTCCTGCTCATACTAAGTTTTATTCAGGTGAGGTCCCGGCCGTAACTTCTGATGAATGGAAGACATTTCAGGCTTCTCAGTGCCTATCTTGAGGCAGTTGAGGCAACTGAAGCGTCTGGACAAAACTTGAGCGTCTTTTCTTTGAGACTAATTGAATAATGTTTTAGTTAAAAATCAAATAACCGAATGAATTTTGTGTGAAAAATGAATTCAGTAGAACCAACCCTATAAACTGTTTATGCAAATGACAATCACCGAAGTCAAAATGTTGCAAACGACAATCACCAAAGTCCAAATGTTACTGAGGGTTTTAAATATGGTTAATCAACATTGATAAATTCTTGATTCCTACCTTAGCTGCTCCTGTACTGCTAGGGATGATGTTGAAACCAGCTCCTCTGCCACCTCGCCAGTCTTTGTTTGATGGTCCATCTACTGTCTTCTGAGTTGCTGTTTACATACGAAATAGAAATCAATGAAACTTGCAGATTCCTTGAAACAATAATAGATAGAGTTTTATTCAGATAGCTAGTAAGTGTACCTGTGGTGGCATGGACGGTTGTCATGAGACCTTCAACAATGCCAAACTTGTCATTTATCACCTGCCAGAAAAACAAGAGTTTTTGTTTTCCTTCAACATATAAGGTACTTCCCCAACAAGATGTGGTTCTTCTCAACTAAATACACCTAGGAAATTAAAACTGTTATAAATCTCAGTAAAAATATCATTGCAGACCTTAGCCAAAGGAGCCAAGCAGTTAGTGGTACAGCTTGCATTTGAAACGATGTTCAAATCAGATTTGTATTGGTGCTCATTAACCCCAACAACAAACATAGGGGCATCCTTGCTGGGAGCTGAGATAACAACTTTTTTAGCACCTGCCTGTTAAACATCAACAAAGAAATCTTATCATATAGATTTCAAATTATAAATTGTCATCATTGCACTTTAAACTGTCTGAAATTTATTAGAATTAGTTATGTCAATAATATTTTTCCATGCACCAAAATAATTCAAAAGATTAGATTGTCCTCCATAGGGGCTGAAAACAGAAGATGACATTTTTTAATAGCCTCCTCAATCTCATTCAAATAATTACAACTATGGGGCAATTTTAAAGCAAGCTTTCATGAGGTGACTGCTCCGTTTAATTTGGGAGAAGCTTCAATTTAGAACAGAGTTGCCTATACAGTTATCAGACAAGAATATCAATTTTATAGATTGAGATAGAGCTAAAGCAGGCATGCTAACTCTCCTTGATCATCTAGGGAGCGGTATCATGTGTGACAACCCTTTAGTTCCATCAAATATCATTTAGCATTTTTCAAGTACATTGTATTTTTAGGTAGTAGCATATCGGATAAACTTTGAAGGAAAGAAAATCAATAAAAATAACTGAACTGTGAAATGAAAATATTCAAACCTTCAAGTGAGCAGCTGCTTTCTCTTTGTCGGTGAAGACACCTGTGGATTCAACCACATACTCTGCGCCGACCTCGCCCCATGGTATTTCCTCAGGATTTCTATAGTTTTCAAACCGAAATATGAAAAGTTCAAGAAATGAGAACAAATAAAGAATTTCAGCATGCATCTAACACTCTGTTCATGCCTAAGCCCAAGCAATAATTGACCTACTAAATTTCTTCTTTCATGGCCATAAACAAGTGTATTACCTGCAACCGAAAACAGCGACAGGTTTTTCTCCAAAGAGTAAAGTTTTCGAGTCTTTGACCTTGACTTCATTATGCTTCCATTGGCCGTGGACACTGTCATACTTGAACATATAAGTCTGAAAAATAACAGGGCCAAGGAAATTACTAGAGTTCTTGAGTCGGCAAAATATGGTAACAAAAGCAATCAAACGAGTTAATAAAAACTTCAAACTTCATTTTCTCTGTAAAACTTAAATGCCATTGGGAATAAATCGAAGAATGAAAAAGACTACAGATTTTTCCTCGTGAACGAAAAAAAAAACGATCTTTTAGTTAGCCGATCAGATTTATCAGCAGAATGCTATAGAAATATGCCTTAAAAGCAAATGAAGAGTTCTTCAACAAAAGAAAAATTGCTAATTTAATTGGCAGCGGGACTTTGCCAAAGAATAATGTATTTACTATGACAACCAACGTCAAATATTCTTGAAAGAGATCATGTATAATAATCGGGCAGGATTTAGACAGAAGAAATGAAGCCTTGATAACTCTGTGGCTTAAAAATCATAATTTTAAGCAGGGTTTAATTCCTAGCATATAATCTACAAAGACAAGGGAATAGAGCTATTCAGAACTTTAAATGTGCCAAAGATCGGTATTTCCAGTAACTGATTGTGTCCGCAGAAATCCTTTTATCAACATCAAACTCAAAAGGCACGCAGATTAACGGCCAAAATAAACATTTGCCTTAACTAACGGTAAACGAGGGTTTAATCGGCACTCTTAACTGCAAATCCGTAAGCCACCGACAACCAAAGAAGAGAAACTAGATAAAGAGGAGTACTCTGTTTTGTTAATAAAACGCTTAAATTACAGTATTTATCTTCCAAATCCATCTTTAGAATCAACCGATTAGACAAATAAATCCCTCGATCTCATCCAGTAAGTTATCAAAACAAAAGCCAGCCTCAGGCTCATGCGCAAAGCTACAAAATCATGTCCAAATGCTTCAACAGAGTCGAAAGACGGCAACTAGCATACGCACCATATAATCGGTAGAAATGAATGGGTCATTCACGGCTACGAGCTCAATATCATCGCGAGTCAGAGCCACACGGGCGACGAGTCTTCCAATTCGGCCAAAACCTGCACAGCAAAAAATCCCACCGTAAATCGCCAAATCAGCGGTCAGAAAAACAGACGAAAACACTGAAAACTGCCAACCCAGAAACGCCTGTCAAATCTGTCCAATAATTACCATTGATTCCGATCTTGATCTTTCCAGTAGAACCTGGACATAGCGAAACCGCCACAAACAGGGGAAAGAATAAACAATTAATGACCAAAAGAAATGAAAAAAGAAGCAGCAAATAAAAGATAACATCAAAGAACCGATCAAGGCACTCACCCATTGTCCGATACAGAGCTTGTGAGCTAAAATATTTTTCGAGAAACAGAAGAGAGGGGATGTATAGACGCAATATGAATAGACGAGAGGAACAGAGAGATGCTTATATAGACATAATTCTCTGACTGGGAAATAACTGGGTTTCGAGAAATTGAACCCATTACCAACGTCGGTCAATTATCCTCGGTTCCACAATGGTTGCTAACCGTCTGCGCTGGCGTTTCCGTAGCTGAGCATCGCATTGTTATCGATGACGTGTTCTACCACGTGGCAACACAACTAACGGTTTTGTTTTGTTTTCTATGATGGTTTTGCATGACGAAAGCGGATACGATGTAACTTTTATCTGGAACATTCTGGGTGGTTTGCGGTCCAAGAAAATATGCCACCGCCCATGGATTCACAGGCGGCGACACTGGCAGTTTTTTTAATACCGCCTGTGGATTTATCACAGGCGGCGACACTGGCAGTTTTTTTAATACCGCCTGTGGATTTATATATCGGTTTGATCTTGGGATGGGCGACGTTCACGGCTATTTTATTTTCCAATTCCTTATGCCGTTGTGCTTGTCTAGGAACAACGTTGACGATGGATGTAATTTTCCTCTCTCTTCAAAATTTAAAATTTTCATCATAAAAGTTGGACAAACATCATGAGATTGACTATGATTGGTCTTTTTCCACGGTAATCGTGTGTAATAGTATCCAATTGGGTTTTTTTTTATGTTATCTTTTTTTTTCCAACGTTTGAATTGGAATAAGATAGATAGGGCAAATCTATGGATATGTGCATTAATTTTTTTCATTTTAATCCTTGAATATGTGTTTATCCATCTCTTAGTGATGAAAAAATCCAGTATCATAATAAAAAATTCAAAAACAAATATAATAAGTATAAATTCTAATAATAAAATAATTCCAAATTTAAAGTATTAAGGGATAGAGAGTCAATATATAAGTGTTTAAAAATTTCAAAAACATATAATAATTATAAAATCTAATAATAAAATACTTTCAAATTTAAGGTATTAAGGGGTAGAGAGTCAAAATATGTTGAGATAATAGCTAGCCTATAAGGACATGGTGGCCTCACAATTTTGGTGATACTGGACAAAATAAAGACAGTCTGATGCATTCATTAGTGTCATCCTCACTTTTACTTTTGATGAAAAGGAGGGCCTATAAAGAGACTAGGATGCTATAAAATATTAAACAACAAAATAAAGACAGTCTGATGCATTCATTAGTGTCATCCTCACTTTTACTTTTGATGAAAAGGAGGGCCTATAAAGAGACTAGGATGCTATAAAATACTAAACAACAGCATTAGGGTATAGAACAATATTAGGGTAAATACTAAACAACAACATTAGGGTATATGCCCATAAGTGGAGTAAATTTATTTATTTATTTTAGATTTTTAGGTTTTGGGAGGTTAAATCTAAGTGTTAACAAATGGTATTCTCTCATTATTTAGGGTTTTTTTAAGGGTTTTTAACAAGGTGGTTAGATCCCAATGTAGCATCATATAGCATCATAACTATACTTGTTAAAAGATATTTAGATGATTTTGTTTTTTTCCAAGAAACAAAGTTTTATTTTATTTAGATTTTTTAAATGATTAAAACTGAAAACAAAAATAAGGTCAAAATTTCTTAAAAATGGAATTATAACTTTACCAAATTTTTTATTAAATTTGAAAAAGAATTTTTAAAAGTTTATCCACATTCAATAAATTGAAAAGATGCAAAGAAAATTAAGATTCCCCTCAATATGGATAACTCCCAAAAAAAGAAATGGTCCAAGTTTTTAAACTTTAAATTTAATATTTTTAGTTTTTTCTATAAAAATAATAAACATATAGACATTACTGAAGGATGTACTCTCATAAATATCAAATTTATATTTTTATGAAAATATATAAATATAATTTTATTTATATTAATAAAAATATATATTTTCTTGGCAAAAAAGTTAAACACACATGTATTATTATGATTTTATAAATCATTTTTATGAAAAAAAACTAAATAGGAAAAACACCCATTTGTTATTATGATTTATAAAATATTATTTACAATAAAAAACAAACTAAATAGGGAGTCTTAAAAGTAATAACATTAACCCTCGTTCTTTCTGGATAATGTAACTTTCATTAATTAAAATATGAATTAAATAATATAAATAAAATTATTTTAAATTTTATAAATATTTAACTATTTATTATTATCTAGAATAGACAAAGATGATGAAAGAATAAGTTAGAACTTTAAATGTACAAATTGGATTCCTTCATAATGCCAACTTGTTCATTAATAGAGATTCCAGCCTGTCCATTCGTAATTTTGGAAGATTCCAGGGAATAATCATTATAAAATAGTCCAGTTTTTAAGATTGAAATTTTTCCATGAACAAACTTCATATTTTTTCATGATAAATGTGTATAGATATGAGATTCGGTATGATGTAGCCATTTAGAGTCACGAATTTTTTGTTTTCTTCATGATATTTTTGAGAAAACATGAGCGATACATATGAGATTTTTCATTAATTTGATCTCCATTTACATTTGGAATTAATTTGACCTCTATTTAGTTCGAATTACATTTGGAATTAATTTGAGCTCTATTTAGTTCGAATTAGGATTTCAAATAAATATTTCAACATTTTGTATGAGTTTACAAAATATTTATTCAAGTTTTATATCAATTTCCATGGCCAATAAAGGTTTATTCAACAATTATGGGATGATATATTGTTTTCTTTCATTTGTAATTAAGGCAAAATCTATCCCTGCGTTTGAAGTGTAGGTTATGAAGAGGTTTGAATTTATTTCATGACCATGTGACGTCTCTATCAAATAGTTTGTCCTTTTTGTAGGTTTACATGTAAATATATGTGATAGAAGAGCTATAGCAGCGTTGTCTCTGGTTTCATATATTATATAAGATGAATGAGAATGAGATATTGTAGGTGTATATTGGAGAACCGAAGTTCATCTCATCTTTGTTTTACCACTCATGTATTTAATTGTAAGCATTCAACTCTCTAAAAGTTTGCTTCCATCTACTGTTTCAATGTGATATATGCCTGGAGGTTTTATGAGAAATGAAACTTTGTTTATAGTATGACATTACAACTTGATGTGTTGACTACTAGAAATGGTTTATAGGTGGATGGCTCATGAGCTTCATCGCATAAGTTGCATTAATGGTGAGGAGAAGTCTCTCCAGGCTACAAGGAACTAGGCCTCGTTCAAATACTAGAGGTAGGATTTGAAATAGGTTTGGGATCTGTAGTAAAACTATACTTGAAAGAGATCATTATGTTGTGCATATCCTACATCATTTGCAACATTATAGTCATATCATTTTCAGGGACAACATTATCAAAGGGATGACCTCTCCTAAGGTTCTATTCTTCAAACTCTAAATAGGTTTATAAGACAAAACCAAGACAATTTATGTTCTTTTCTTCTAATTGATGACGATAAGCAACAAGAATGTTATAACAATAATGGACTAAAGCTATATGTGGAGTAGGTCGAATGACTTCAAGAACCTTATAGAAAAGTTTCATGAATATGAGTTTAAAAGCCTTCATGGTTTCACCATATTTGAAAGTTAAGCAATCAAAATTCCTTGTATGATCAACAAGTTTTCGGAATTGCAAAAAGTGGACTTGAACCAATAAACCAACTCAAATTAGGTATAATTATTTTTTATTGAGGAGGTCAAAGAACTTGACAACAACCTTGTCTTCCAAAGAATTTACAAACAATCTCATGCAAGTATCATTGTCTTGAGCACCAATGTTGTCACAGGAATTGGAAAACATAGCCAAATGTTCATTAGCGAAAGTCGTCATATTGCTTGAAAATTTGGGTAGATGATCTTTAAATATTGGCAAAGGATCAATCATTGGTGCAATGTTGAGAAGCGATGGCATTTTCAATGAAGTGGCATCTGCATCTACGTCATATGAAAATATTCCTATATTTTTTTATCACCTTTTGGGGATTATTTGGATTAGGTACATGGTTGAACTAGATAAACATACTCACTATAGCAATAGAACCAAAATTTGAGGTGTATGACTCATAATTTGAACTATTTTGTGAGGTAGAAGAAGTCATCTTGACTATGTTTGGGTTAACCTTAATAACATAGCTTTTCATTTCAGAATTAGTAATGGATTGAGATGGTAGCTTCTCAAAATGGTCAAGAATCCTTCTTCTTGATTTCCTCTTAGAAGGGGACTTAAACTCAAGAGATTCATCTAGAATTCTTTGGGATCTATGTGGAGATTTGGACATACACCAAAGGATAATCTTTCATAAGGATATGAACTTTCATTGCCTAGTACGGTTTCCATTTATGTTGATACTCAAAACGAATGAGTCAAGCACCACAATCAAACACCCTTGTAGGGTTCTCAATGGGAAAGTAGGGATGGAAGCCTAGGCTATGGTTAAATCCCTAAACTAGTCAACTACAAGTTAGGTTAACTAGTCAAGCTAGTTAATGGAGGCTTTCCCCTTGTTGATGTTTTGGTAGTTGCGGGAGGTATTAACCTCCAAGTGTAAACTTTGTACATAAATTAGAATATTCTGGAAGTAAGAGAACCATTAAATAGATGTGTGGAAACCCTAGAAGAGAATTCGTTCCATGGAGAATAACAATAAAGAAATAAGAAACCTAGAAAGAGAAGTCTGCCCTACCATAAAATGTTAAAGTAAATTATATTTTCCAGAAAAGGCAGGTCGCCCCTGTGGGAATAGTTCATTGATAGAATACGTATAAATAAGGTGACACCTTAACTCATTTGTACACTCACTCACTTATCCAGTGTGCAAGTCTAAGGAGGAACTACAACGACAACTAGGGTGCAAGTTTGGAGAGTTGCAATTGCAGTTGGAGAGGGCACAAGTATGGAAGAATAGTGTAGCAGTCCTTTTGGTATGTCTCTTGTGCTTCTCTTGGTGTAAGGTATGTTATCTTTGTATGGTTATTTTGTTGTTGCTGCAAAAATATTGTGGCTAGGGTTTATCTATTGGTTCTAGTGTGGACTTTCTGGAATCATTCTGTCTAAGAAAAGGTTAGTGTGCTCGGGGGTGGCATAGTGAATGTGGATGGTTGGGTGACAATGATGTGACATTGTCTATGGTTAAACGAGCATACCAAAATTTTAACATGGGATCAAAGTTTGGTTTCCTTCGTAACAGTCTAGCCACTTGAATGAAGATCCTTGTTTTCCCCCATTGTCAATCTCGTTGAGAACTTACTAAACCCCCTAAGAAGGTTTCCTAAGTAGGGAACATCTTTTCCTTGGATCAAATTTGCAAGTTTCTGAATTTGAGAAATAAGGTTTTCCTCATCAAACCCTAGGTCTGCAGTATCAATTGCAGTTGCAGTACCAGTTCCTTCATGCCAGTTGCAGAACCAGTTGTAGTGCCAATTGTAACACCAATTGCAGTGCCAGTTGCAACACTAGTTGCAGTTCCAACACTAGTTGCAGTACTGGTTGCAGTGAATGTTTCTGTGAAGTATTAGGACTAATTTTTGGTTGTCCTAGTGGGCCTTACCCTAGTGCATCTCTAGCTATCTTCATATTTCAAGTTGGAGCACCTTGATTTTTTTGCATTCGTTATTGCTTGCCGCTACTACTGGATGGTGCCACTGCCTGTCATTGTTTTTTGCTACTACCAGAGGTATGTACTTGTATATGTTCAAGCTATATCACTATCTTGAGGGTGTTTGCAGGAGAAGGGACCTTTTGTCCAAACAATAATCAAAGATCCAGAGGGATCTCAAATCCAACACATTCAGAGGAACAATGCACTCCATGTTTGATTGTTTTGATATGCCTCTATTACGACCTTATGAACATCTAGTTGTATTTTTGATCTATTGAAGTCATGATTATCATACTAACCTTTGGTCAAAGTTAAAGTTATAAGTTGACCCTAGTCAAAGTATTAGATTGATTAAGGTTGAGATTTTCAAGTTTACTTGCATTATATTCCCTAACTCGGATTTCTGTCAAGAAAGCATATTGTCTTAGTGCAAGGGACATGTTGGAGAGAATACTTGTCATCGTGAGTGTAGGAGACTAGAAAGAAAAAAAACAACGCTCATTCTTGAAGATTCCAGGTTCCAGGTTTGATTGATTAAATTGATAAGTTTCCAATTTGCACATATCAATTTTGATAATTGCTACATTACAAGTAAACACTATAGTTGTGACAACAATCCTTGAAAGGTTCTATTACCACTAGATACAATGAATACTTGTGATCCACATTATTTTCGAAAGAAATGAAAGAAGAGATATTACATTGAAATACTCATAAATATTTCCAGAAACAAAGAGATATAGAAATACATGATTTCTATTAATGAAAGAAATGTACAGAGACTGTAAAAATACATAGTGCAAGACTCGCTAGAATGGTGGAAGCTTTATCTCTGAGAAGAGATGTGACGACTACACTCATTCGCAAGAAGATGAGTACAATGAGGCTCTGAAGGAATTTTTATGATAAACATGAGTGCCAAAACCCTAGACATCCAAAAACCTAACCCTAGGAGATGAAGCACCAAAAGTCATGTGGGCCCCATTGGGGTAAGTTAGTACATTAACTTCCCAGGCTCATAACTTTTGCATACGATCTTCATTTTTGGCATGTGATAGCCCGTTGGAAAGGTATTTTTGAGAACTACGCATTAAGTCTTAAAAATCTAACTCAGTATACATTTTGACTATGGAAAGCCAAGAAAGCATTGTTTAGGACCCAAAAATAGCCCTGAAAGTACAAAAAGATGTACTGACATGAAAACTTCCAAAATAAACTAGTTGGAATAGGTGGGCGGCCACCAATATCCACATGGATTCTGTGTAGGGATTCATGACATCCCTAGAAGTGCAAAACCCATAATTACAAAGAAATGTTCCTGTTATAGAGAAACATGTTGAACTGAAAATTGTTAAGATGAGTTAGTTGGGATTTGGAACAGGTGGGTGGCCACCAATATCCACCTGGATCAAATTGATAGCATGTGAAGTACTTATGATATAAATTATTATTGTACTTGTTTGCAAGATGAACTAACATCTCCTATAGGATATACTTCTTGTTTTTTCTTCCAGGCAGGTCACTTTGGTAATGACATGTTGATTACCATGAAACTGTCTTTTATTCTTATTAACATAGATATGGTCTTATGAAAATTCTATTATATTGGAAATAATTTTTCTCTTGTTGCTCTTGTCTCAGGTAGGTTATCTTGTAAATTCCATGGAGGTTACCATGTAAATATTGTTGTTCTTGTTTTCTTGTTCCGGGCAGGTTACCATGGAAAAATGATTGGTCACAACACTATAAGAGTGTTGTTCCTATTTCTTATTATTGTACTTTTTTATATTTTGACTCTTGTTCTAGGAAGGTCACAAGTGATAGCTCTAAGAAGGAGCTACTGTGATGATTGTTCTCATTTTTTTTTGTTTACTATTATTCTTGTCTACTATTTCCCCTTATTGTTGGTCTTGTTTCGGGAAAGTCACAGATGATAAATCCAAGGAAATATATAGTGATGGTTGCAGGGGGAAACATATTAGATGGTATCTAGTTTGAGACATGGACCAAACTATCTAGATAAGAAGTTGTATACACGACTGTATACATCCATGTACCAAAGAAAAAGAGGACGAAGTTAAAACCTTCTATAAAGAAGGGTACTTTTGTGAGATATAGAGTATCTCATATGGATATTGATTGTAAGGAATAGAAGGATCCAAATATGATCGAATAATGCAGAGTTAATAGGGCTAGAAGGGCCTACCAAGAATCATTGCAGTAACCAGGAAGAGACCAACATGGTCTTGTGACACTTTGCAGGATGCAAAGATATATAGCATTGATGAGCCATATCATGAGGATCAGATGGCTCCACCAGTGATGAGGTAGGTGACCCCACCAAATACCATCTTAGAAGGAGCTAGAGTTCAGAGGAATTCAAGCTTCAGAGGGAGCATGGAGACTTAGAGTGAGTTTGATCTCAGAGAGAGTCAGTGGCCTAGAAACTTTCATTCAAAAAGTATTCTTCCTCATATTCAAATGGGAGAGAGAGACGTCTTCCAGGACTAACAAACATGTGACATGAGTGAGGAGGTTAGATCAAAGCTTCAGAGTCTTCAAGGAGATATGAGACCTCTTGAGAATATTCCCTTGTTTCAGTGACAGAGGAGAAAACTAGTCAGAAGGACTGGGATATGAATTTTTTCCTCAGAAGATAAAACATCATCCATAGACTATCTAGACTATTATTGTCAAGCATAGAAGAATAATTGTCATAAATTTATGAGCCTAGACCATTCACCTAACTGGGCCATTCCTCTGGTACTAATCATAGTACAACCTGGAGAGAATGAGTTTGCCCTAGGGAATGTCTATCCCTGATTGCTAAACTTGGACCATTCACCTAACTGGGCCATTCCTATGGCACTAATCATAATGAAACCTCGAGAGAATGAGTCTACCCTAGGGAATGCATTTCTGGACCATTTCCTAAGGAAATGGCTGTCCTACACCAACCTCCAAAGCAAACCATTCTTTGAAATTGCTCACAACTGTGAACTTTGAAAGAATGACTTCTCGGAGAGGCGGACCATTCTACTTGACCACTACTCAGAGTGACTACCAAGAAGAATGATTGTCCTATACCATTCCCCCACACTGGACACAAGGGGAATCATTTCCTATGGTACATCAACAATCTAACATAACATTTTCATTATGAAAATGACTGTCCAATCTGGACCATTTTTCGAACTAGAAAATTCTTGTCCGTCAGAAATCTCAAACCACTTTTCAAACTGGAAAGGAACTTCCCATTAATCAATAATATATATCAGTGCTCCCTCCTAACCTGGGGAGCCATATCTTCTCTTTTAGCTAAGGGAGTTATCTCCACAAGCCCCATCTTGTCCCTTAAGTACGCAAACTTTATCCTGGACAAAGGCTTCGTCAAAATGTCTACTACCTACTCATTTGTGGAGATATACTCGAGTTTAACTTATCCTTCCTGGACTTTATCACAAATAAAGTAGTATTTTATCTCAATATGTTTTTACCTGTCATGAAACACTGGGTGTTTTGATAGCCTTATACAATTCTGATTGTCACAATATATTACGGTTGAATCTGGTACCTGATCAAATAATCCTGAAATCAACTTCCTCAGCCATACTGCTTCATTACATGCCTCACATGATGTGATATATGTTGGACCATGTTGTCATTGATGCCAATGATTTGATTGGTTGATGTCATTGATTGATTTCAAGTGATTGATTGATTCCAAAGGATTGATTGATTGATGATTTATGTAATGTAATATGTATTGTCCTTGATGAGAATGCATAGATGAAGATGGGTCAATGAGTTGTCATTGATATGATGAAGATGGATCAATGAGTTGTCATTGATACATGATGAAGATGGATCGATGTGGTTTCATTGGTATATGATGCATTGTTGGAAAAAT